>JBCEWC010006974.1:0-22142 GCA_038996855.1 Solanum aculeatissimum | reverse complement strand
GTTGGTTTTATTTACTTAATTGTATAACCTATCAGAATTTCTTTCTAGTAAGGGTTAGTTTCTTAATTATATAACATTCTCAAGGGATTAGCTTGTAAAGTCCTAGGAACAAAATAGACATCTCTAGGCAAGAGGTCTTTAATAGTGTCTAAATTCAGGGTGAAGCTAAAGAAGACGGGTGTTATATCATATATTAAGAAAAGAGCTGAAAGAAAGATTACTTATAGATTTATACTTTAACAGATAAAAATAATCCGAAAAGGATAATACCTATAGACATACACTAGTACAAGTAGCATTTGACAACATTGTTCCTAAGACGTATGAAAACTTTCGAAGTATGTCAAAAAAGGAGTAAAGTTAATTACAAGATCAAATTAGTACAGGACAAACACATATTAAGCAAATTTTTTAAAATTTTATATAAGAGAACATTTCAAACCTCTCCCAAACGGACTACCTCTTAGACCCCCCTCTCTCAAAAAGACTACCTCTACCTTATCGTACTAAGAAAAATCATTCCTCCAATTTTGTTAATATTAGTAGAGGGGTGGTGGAAGAATCTTAGCTGTGTACATTGTTTGATTAATATGATTCAGCTAATATTATATTGATACTAGTGTTAATTTATTATTCCATATGTAATGTAGCTTTATTATTGTATTATTTCTACACTCTGGTTTTGTTTATTAATATATATATTAGTCCAAATAAATGTTAGAATAGGTGAACTCAATTTCATAAGTTTAGTATCACTTCATCCTATAGGTCTGTCTAGGTGCCACATACAATAATCCTATAGGTCCGTCTTGGTTTCACATTTAAATCACATGATATGTCAAGTCAAACAAAGAAGTCAATAGAATTATGACATGTGTTAAAATGATGAGTCGACTTCATTAAGATCCAATATGTTATGTCCACTTAAATCTGATACAACTATTTACTATAAATGGGAGTTTCATAATTCAAAAGAAGAACAAGAAGAATTCTAAAAAGAAGTTAGAGAGCTAGTGGATCAAACGTCGCAAATTTCTCTACAAATTCAAGCAGTCAAGTTCAAGAACAAAACTAAAGATCAACGTCAAACTCAAAAACCCTTGAATTTATATTTGAAAAGACGAATCAGAGAATTTATAGAAATTGTAATACTCATATACTTATAATTATTGCAATACTTTCGTTCTTGATTATTATTTTTGACGTGAATTTTATCATCCACGATAGTGATTTGCTACACTCAAATTTACGATCTTTCGAAAATTGCCCTTTTGACTCCATAAATGGATGTCAAACTTAATTATAGTTATTATTATAGTTGGACATAAGCAGATATCGAATATCGAGCAAAAATTTAAAAAAAAAAACTAGTAACTTTTTCTGGGTTGAAGACAAAACCCGGCCTAGGTCACACCATCCATTTTCTTAGTAAAAAAGAATGGACGATTTTACCCTCATTTAATATATTTTTTTTAGTCATGTTTTTAATTAATGATACTAAATATGTTAGATTTTAAAAATTGAAATGGATTTAGAATCAAAATTTTAGTTGAAATGCATTTAGTTCTTCTAGTTGGTCAAATATATCTTTTCAAAGCTCATTAACTATCAAACAGAAGTGGCTCAAGCACATTAGTGACCTAAAATGAAAATCGAATGGAGATTTTAAACTTAAAAAAATAAATTAATGGGGGTGGGGATGGATGGGTGGTTATATATATATATATATAAAAGTTAATGAAAAAAATAAATTTCTTTTTTTGTCTTTTTATAATTTATTATTTAAATTTTTTCCTTATTCATATGCCAAATGTCATACTTTAATTTGTCACTTTGCCATGTCAGCATAAGTGAATTACACACACTTTACATTTTTTGTAAAATCATCATTTTGTGTTTAATAGGTACACATTTTGAATAGTTAAGTGTTCAATAGGAACAAGTCTTAGTTGAGGTGTCTAAGTGAAAAATACAGACAAGTTTAAGCGTCTATCGATGACTTAAGCTTTTATATATATAGCTATTTGTTCTTTCATATGCCAAATTTTTGTTTGAAACAATGAACTGAATTTGAATAAGAAAAGGTGTCCAGAGTAGAATAATAATAAATATAAAAGAAAAATTATAGCATCACTAAAAGAGAGTTGTGGCGGTTCAAAACTGTCATTATAGGAATTACTCAAATTGTATTATATCCAATTATAGCGGTTTATAACCACCGTATTATACAAAATAAACCACCATTCTATAAATGGTAGAATTATGGAAGTTTTTGAAAAACAACCATTATAACATTGTGACAGACGTAATTACGGCGTTGCTGAAAGCCGTCGTTAGTGTATGTAGCGGCAGTTATAAACCGCCGCAATATGCATAAAAAACTGCCGCAAATACATATGTTTTTTCGTAGTGTATAGCGATCATATGTCTTTTTAGGCAAACCAAAACAAGTGTTTTTGTTTTCTTCCTTGTCTACTTGTCTGAATGGCTTCTAACATGCACACCACTTCCTTCATCTCTGGCCTATTTTGTGGCTTTACATCCCAACATTTCTTCATTATATTTGACAATGCTGTGGGACAAGATTTAGGTATCTCAGGTCTTCGATCCTTATAAATTTGATGTGATATTTTACTAGGAGAAATGTGTTCAGGATATGGGTCTAAACAGCTATACATTTCCCACAAGCAAATTCCAAAGCTATAGACATCACACTTATGATCATATGACGGTTCACTCAAGACCTCGGGAGCCATGTAACCGATAGTGCCAGTTGCTCCAACCATCATAGGAGGGTAATTCAAGCCAAGAGAAAAAAATTGACTAGAGATTCCAAAATCAATTATCTTCACTCTTCTAGTTCTGTCAAGAAGTAAATTTTCACTCTTCACATCTCGATGAGCAATTTTTTTCGAATGAAGATAACTCAATCCTTTAGCAACGTCCAATGCAAGTTGGAGAATAGTATCCAAAGGCAACTTCTTTTTCATTGTGTATTTTGAAAGATAAGATTTAAGAGTTCCTCCACCAATATATTCCACAACAATGCAACATCCATTTACTGGTATTACTGAACCTTTTTTACTTTTCGTTTTTATTTCTAACATATTATTCTTCTTAATAGCCCCAATAAACTTGGCGATATTGGAGTGTTGAAGAGTGCACCAAACAGAAACTTCTTGCATGAATATCTCTTCCATTAATTTTCGTCTTCCTTCTATCGAATTTTTCTTTTCATCCTTCAAATCAAATATTTTAATTGCAACTTTTTTCCCATTATAATAACCTTGGTAAACCAATCCAAAACCTCCAACTCCAACAAGTTTGTTGATTGTTAGCTTTCGAGGATCCAATTCCCATTCTTCTTTCTCCATGCTGATCTTCATATTACTCAATAGGTTTTATGCTAACTAAAATTGTGATCTTGGGATCAATAATATGATTAGTGTTTTGTTAAGTAGATTTTTACGCGATGTGAGTTATGACCTTATGTATATATAGTACTAATTAGTAAATCCTTTTTCTATATGGAATGCCCTAACTTAAAATGATATTAGGAAACTATAATCCGTATCCTGTATGGAATCGGCTTCCTTAAATGATACTATTAGGAAACTATAATCCGTTTCCTATATGGAATTGGCTTCTTTTAATGACGAAATTATAAGGTAATATGGGCTTAATTAGTTAAATATAGTCTTTAAATCAAATAATTTAATTACCACTAGGCTTCTACATCCCTTCCTCTTTCTTCTTATATTTCCTTTTTCAACATTCAAGTGGTGAGTTTGACAAGAAAATAATTGTCATATTCATACTTCGAAATAATTACTATCAATATATTTATCTGGTAAAAATATGTATGATTATAAAAAATAATTTATAATTAGAATAAAAATAATTTTTTATAGATATACAATCCGTACAAAATGATAAAATTAATTAAAAAAAATTAAAAACTGATCATTGATCATGGAGACTACAAAAAAATTGAAAACAAATTAATATAAAAAGAATCAAAAATAAAGGAACAAACAAAAAAAGAAATACATAATATATTAGACATCATAAATAAAAGAGAAAAAATCTCATAAATAACAGTCTCCTTAAAAAATAGCATTAAATGACTCCTTAAAAAGAATTTAATCCTTAAAAGATCCTAAATAAATTAAAAAGGAAAAGGAAACAAATATGAAAAATCTTGTAAATTAAAAAAAATCTCATAAATTATTAATCTGGAAGAATTACCCAAATTATGAAATAATTACCAATCAAAATCGTTTTAAATATGGAAGAATTACCTTCATGGAAGAAACAAAAAAGATGTAATCAATGAAGATGTTGTAACCAAAAATTAAAAAAACGTGTAATCAGTGATTATGCTATAACCAAAAATAAAAAATTGTACTGCAATTAATATAGTCATTTAAGGTAATCAAAGTAAGGTATAGTTGTCATTATTAAGTCTAGATTGATTTATTTTAATTTTAAACCTGAATTTTAAATCACTTAAATTAAAATCTGTATTAATTTCAAATCACTTAAATTACTTAAAAATTTCAAATTTTAAGTCAATATAGATTTAAGTGATTTAAAATTACACTTAATTTAAGTGATTTAAGTTATTTAAGATTATTTAAATTTTAATAATCTAAATTAATTTTAAGTTAATATTAATTAAAAAAAATTTAATTCAAATTTTAAGTCAATATTTATGTTAAATTAATATTGACTTAAAATTACAGATATTAAATTACTTAAATTAAAATCCTGTATTGATTTAAATTACTTAAATTATATTATTAGGTCTACTTCTTATCTTTCCTAAATTGAAATCCGAAATAAATTAGATTAGCATTAATTAATACAGATATTTTACTTCTTATCTTTCCTAAATTAAATTAGCATTAAGTAATACAAATTTGTCATTATTCATAATAAATTTGTCATTATCTCTTTCTAATAAAGTGCACTTTAACAGTACTCCCACCAAGTCAAGTCAAATAACACCCAGTGACTGGAGTGTAGATAAATAGTTTTTCGCCATTGTTGTAATAGTGATTTATAGTACAGTAAGAAAAGTTAAGTTAAAGAAAAGGGGGTGACTTTATTGTTATAATGAGGCAAAGATTAATTTGACAAACTGATAACACACTTTATTAGCCAACTTAGTAGTTGCATCATTCAACAATGCACTACAGTCTACAACATATTATCAAGATTCAGGTAAAAACCTATAATCACATTCTTCCTCTTCTGCCACATGAGGTAACCTACTGATCTCATCATTGCCAGGTTTATAGAACCGGCAGACAACCATAAAATATAAGAAGTTGAGCAAACTCAAAAAACTAAGTAGCCAAAAATAGTAATCCAGGTGACCCCTATTAATGTTGCTTGAAAGCCAGCTCGTTTTACCTCCGGTTGATGAAAGCCAATCCACACCACTCACCAGAACACTTGCAGCCAAATACGATACAGCAGTCCCAGTAGTGTACATAGCTGAGGCAATGCTGGACATGCTTTTGGGTAACCGAGAGTAGAAGAACACAATCTGTCCAACTGAATGGGAGGCCTCAGCCACTCCGAGTAGTGCAAACTGTGGCACGAACCACATAGCAGACATGTTCACTAAAGCACTTGGGGCGTCCTCATGCCCTTCCTCTATTGCCCTTTGTCGTCTTATGCTTTCAGTTATTGCTGACAATGCCATAGACATACAGGAGACTATCAAGCCAATCCCCATTCGAGTGACAGGACTTAGCCCTCTAGGCCGTCCAGTATATTTTGACAGCAAAGGGACCAAAACACCGTCGTAGAAAGTAATCCATATTGTTAAAGCAATAATCATGAACACACTGAATGATGCTGCTGGTACTTCAAAGTGAGGTAAGATGTGTCTATCCATGGTCTTTGTTTGAAGTACGGAAAATGAGAATTGACTAGTCATCACAAAGATCACAATACCAGTGGACCACATTGGAAGTACTCTAAGAAGAGCCTTCAATGATTCCACTTGTTCGACACTACAGAGACTCCACGGATTCGAAGCTGATCCATCAGGATTCAAATCTCTTTGAGGATCTTGAATCATGCAAGCTCTATTAAAGCACCTATAACATAAGATGAAATCTTATACCAATGAACTTCAATATCTACAGTTCTTTAATTAACATAAGAGAGTGCCATTGAGGAAAAGATGGGAGGGCATACACTGACCTGAAGTCATTTGATGGTTCCAAGATCTCTGATTCATGTGGCTGATGATAGTAGTCATCACAATCAGTCAATGGAAGATGGATATTTCTTTTCCTAAAAGCTGCTACAACTGCTTGAAGCAATCCTATGAACAAGCTTTCTTTAGTGTTCACTTTGATATAAAAAGGAGACCCAATTAGGAACATTGAGACAGACAAGAACATGAGAATAACAGGGACACCAAAGCCAACTTTCCAACCATAATGATCTTGAATATAAATGATAATGGTAACTGCAAAAATAGTTGAAATCCCTATACTAGCATAGTACCAATTGAAATAACTATCAATAAGCCTCTGGTTCTCAGGTCTCTCTTTTTTCTCCAGTTGATCGGCACCAAATATCATAGAACAAGGTCTAACAAAACCAGCTCCAATGGACATAAACCCGAAAGATGATAAAAGGACGGCAAGTTGAATTGGTGTTGTTCCATTACAAGTTTGTTGAAACTGAGAGCAGGGTGAAGACTTGAGTTGTGGAATCATGGCAGTGAGCCAGAGAATAATCATTCCCTGTTGAAAAGCAAAGTTAAACTCTCTATCCACATAAGTACACGAGAAAGAGACCAACGAGATGTTACAGTAGTAGCAACTAGCAACTAACATAATCGAAAGTGTACGAGGTCATGTAACAGTTAACCAAAGTTGACATTATTTAGAAAGGAACAGTCAGAAGAACTTCAAAAGGAAAACGTAAAAGGTTGAGTCTAAGGGGGGAAAAGCATTATCTCTAAGACATGAATCCATCTCTTTCACCTAGAAGGTACTAATCAGCTAGCGAAGGGTGGTCAATTCAACACCCTTTTCATAAAAATTATTCCATATATTCAAGTCCAAGATTATCTTTTATACATATATATTAAATTTAGTATACCTTTAACGAGATTCCTAGCTTCGTACCAGTGCTATGTGAAACTCAAACCAACTACGTACTTACTAGAACAATTGAAGCAAATTATTAAATCTTGAACATCCTTAGCGAAATTCCTGACTTCACACCACAGTTAGATGAAACTCAAACCAACTACTAATTACAACAACTGATGCACAACATATATATTAAATCTTGAACACCCTTAGTGAAAATTCTTGGTTTTTGCTTCTGCCTGACCATTTTTTATGTGAAATCTCAAACCTACAACTAAACTAGAACAATTGAAGCTAACAATGAAATCCAGATCAATTTCAACTTAGTATTTCCAATCAAATCATGATCTTGAAATTATGAAATTAATGACAAGATTTATCATATAACTTACTATAAAACTGGATATGGATCCAATGGCAACAACCCGGAACCGACCCAAATAAGAATCAGCAAGAAATGCCCCTACAATGGCCAGACCATTTGAAAGTGCATTCCATATTCCAAGAATGCTAGCTCCTGTGGCAGCACTCATTTGATAAAATGTCATCAAATAAATGATCATGTTTGGTTGTATACCATAACTTGCCACCTTCTCAAATGATTCATTCACTGAAACAAAAGAACAAAATTACTATGCATGCAAACAATATAAAGAAAATATAATAGAAAAAAAAAAGTAGTAGTACCAATTATGAAAGGCATGGTTCTAAGACCACCCTTTCTTGATTTCTCTTCTACTTCTGTTTTTGTGGCCATTTTCACTAACACTCTGTTTTTTCCTTCTTCAGTTCACTCTTTCACTTAATTGTTTGAACAAATAAACATGTTATTGAGCTATGAGTTATTCAAGGTGAAGTCAAAATTTAATCAAATGACTTTTTCAATTTTATAATAACAATTTCAAAGTGTTAACAATTGAATTTTAAAGAAGTTTCTTTTCATAAAGCTTATACATATTCATTAAACTTTTCAATGCACATTTTTTATTTGAGCAAAAATTATTAAATTTAATCTAACTCGTACTCCATTCCCATATATAATGTATAACACTTTTTGATTTTTCATGATATTTAAGAAAAAAATAAATATTTTTATAATTTATGATTTAAAATAATTTTTAAATATTTATATGAATAAAATTTATTTTATTTAAAATAAAAGAAAATTTTATAATTAGATATTTTTAATTATAATAAAATAATATTTATTTAAATAAATTAATGAAAAATGTGTCATATGACACAGAGCGAGCAGTATGTAACGTTAAACCCCATGTTACTTAATTCCCTGGAATTAAATTCGATACTTCCAAATTCTAATAAGTACTTTCTTCAATTCTTTTTTATATTTAAAATAAATATTTATTTTTATTTGTTCAATCTGAAAAGTCAATATATAGTTTGTTATTTAATTTTTAATTTTATTCTTATTATTAATTGTTATATTTCCGTTGATTGTATATAACATTGGATTTACTTATTCTATATATTGCCTTTTAAAAAATTATCAAATTAATAATAGTAAATAAAAATGAACGGACCAAGTGTTCATTTAATTAATGAGCTACTTACTTTGTTCATAAGTTGACTTTTCTTCTAAGAATCTTTCGTTATAAATTTATTGCTATGTTTATTTATTCATTATATTATTTTAAAATATTTAATAATATTTGTTTAATTTATAAAATTAAAAGATAATTTTATATTTATTAATTTTTAATTTATTTTTATTATTAATTATAGTTATTATTAATTATAGTTATTTTTCTATTATATTTTTCAAGATATTATATTTATTATATTTAAAAAATAATTTATTAAAATTATTCTATCATTTATTATTTCTTAATTTCTATACCAAGTTAATAAAAGACCAGTAAAAATGGACGGAGGAGTAATAATATACATTATCTTAATTGTTTACAGCCTTGCATTTCTCTTAAATTAGTAAATGCAAACATGTGAGATTCATAATTAGGAAGATTATTTTTTTTTGCAGTAGAAAGCTGTAGTTCATCGTTTAAAGTGATCACGCATTCATGAAGAAAGTAGCATAAGAAGAAAAATTATTATTTTTAAAGACAAAAATTATATTTATTAATTCACTAAGTTATTGTTAATACTTTTATTTTAAAAGAATATTACTTGTAAACTAAATTTATACATGATGTTTTTCTTAATTTGGCTCTTACATTTAATTTATTATTTAAAAAATTAATTGATACATTTTGTTATATTTTTCTTTAATCTAATTAAAACACTTCGAGGCCATTTACTTAATTGAAAACTTAGAATTGGTGTATTAATTAGTTGGTTATTAGAAGTGGGAAAAAAATTCAACCTATCAATAAATTAAATAGAATTTTTTTTACTAATTTACCTATATTGATTATATATTGAGTTAATAGATTTTTAATGATATTATAAAAAAATTTTATCGAAATATCAATTCGATTTTATTTTTTAGTATTTAGTGACCGAATAAATTAATAACCCCTTAAGATTATATTAATTTACTAATTTATCTTTATATAAATATTAATATTACTATCTTACTTGTTATTGTCGTTGTTCTTTAGTTTTCAATTCACACTTCATAATGACTTTGAATTCACAAAAACAAACTATTTTATTTGTGTTGCTGTGGTATAGTTCTTTTCATGTTAGTTATTACTATTTCTATTTTATGAGTATTCTATAAAGTTATATATATTATTATCCGGTCGTACTTAAAAAATTTGGAGAAGTCATATATTTATTTTATGAATACATTCTTGTTGAGTAAATCAAAAATCGCATAATTGGGAATCAAAAACCAATAAATGAAAAATCAATAAAAAATATCTTATTAATTGCTTATTGGTTTTACATATTTAAAAATAAACAACTAATAAACCAAATTGATAATATATAAAATTGAACCAAGCTGGTGGATTACTACCCCTATTAGTCATCTTACTAAAATGCATATCTCAAATTATTTGTCTACTTAATAATTCAAAATAAAATTAATATTTTTATTTTCATTTTATCCCTACAATTAATAATCTTTCCGAGCCTAAATAAATTTTGAAATCTGCAAAGTTTCTTTTACTAAAAGCTCATTAATTACTTTATATCTATTCCAATCATATTTATTTATATAATACTATGCTATTAAACATATTCTTCATAAATTATCTTTATCCATCGATATGAATAAATGGTAAATTAATAAAATTGACCATCTTGTTTATAACTTCTTAAGTATTGTGAAAAATAAAAAGTAATCATCAACTAATGGGAGTATTGAATTCAACTTTCTTCTTGAACTCCTCGCAATTTCAACAAAAATAATTTCAAATCACAACGAACAAACAAGATATAAAATAACATAACTAAACAAACATATAATATGTATTTACATTATACAACTATAGTTTGAAAAAATTACAATTTATAGCTATAGTTAGGATTTTGTTGCTATAGTTAGGGTTTTGCTGCTATTCTCTCTTGTCTCTCTTCCTCTCTCTTTACAATTTCTTACATATGTATATCAGTTACATATATAGTTTTGATAGATATACATAGTCAATTCGACAGATGTACATATACAATTCACCTCTTTCTATTCCCTACCCTCTCTCTCGCCTCTCTCTTCCCTCTCTCGATATCGCTCATCTCTCTCCTCCCTCTCTCAATCTTGGTTGTCAGATATACAAATACATATGTATATTAGTTACACATATATAATTATTTGACAAATATACATATACAATTTGTCTCTCTCATCCCTCTCTCGATCTTGCTCGCCTCTGTCCTCCCCTCCAGGTCATATAGTCAAGGTTATACCATATAATTATGTAAAATATAACTATTTGACCATATTAAGTTTCAAGCATAGACTATTTATAAAAATTCTCCAACAAACAATGGCCAACTCAAAATTTCATTTTTCAATTTCACTTCATTTTGTGTAGAGATTTTTCTTCTATTTTTCTTTGCCATCTTTAATAAAATGATTGAGGTGTCTGGGGGAATCATTTGAAAGCATTTTTGTAATTTTTAGTTTATAGGTTTGATAAAAATGAAAATTTCTAGTTTTGCGGGTAAAATATTTAATTATTACTTTTAGATTGAGTTTAATATTTACAAGGATAAAAGTAAAAGAATTAAAATAGAAATTGAATAAATAATAGTTTAATGTGTTTTAGGCAATTTTAATATAGAATTGATTATGACATATTAGGGAGGTTGTTACTCTACTTTAAAGTAGTTTAGGGGACTCCTATAAAATATATAGAATTGATTATGATATTTTAGGGGGACTATTATTTTATTTTATTTTAAAATAGTTCCGTAAAATATAGAATTTATTATAGCACTTTTAAGAGGTAGTTATTTTCAAAATAATTCAAAGGCAATAGAACCCATAAAGTATATGTGAAATTTGAGGAATTTATCTTCAAATAACGTCCAGTAATTTCAGTGTAGAAAAATAGTTTTTCTATTGTAAAATTGAGCTCAGAATAATATAATTTAAAGGGAAAAAGACAATATATTTAGACGAAGAAGAGAAACTTTTCTTCATTCTATTCATGTGTATATTACACATTATTATCCAAAGTAATTCATATCACCTAAAAAATGTATACACATGAATATAAATAGTTTATGAATAAACTAAATGAACTATTCACTCGCTTGATGAATTTATGGCATTTTCACTATTGTTGTAGGAGTGACTTTACCGTTGTAATATTGTCACGATCCAAAATTGGGTGATGACACTTGTCTTTAACCCTCCTTGAGACAAGTCAGCTTAAACAAGTAAAATAGAATAATGCGGAAGCCAAAACGATAATACAAATTAAATAGCAAAGGAACAAAGGCATAAGGAATATAATTAAAATCTAAAGCCATCTCATAATTGATGTCACATGTACAAGCCTCTAATAAATCAGAGTTTGAAAGAAAAATAGTACATGTCTCAATAGTCTTTATCTCTCAAATAGAACAAAACCGATAAAGAGGCCCGACACTCTTGAGAGTAGGCTGCGCAATGAGCAACTACCTCTTAATCTATCACAAACTCGGTCCGTAAGAGAATAGGAACGTCAATAGGATCCGGGCTCACAACCTATATACATTTCTAGAAAACATGAATGAGTACCAAAAGTACCCAACAAGAGGAGCTAAACGCAGGTAGAGAATAAAGAACTTAAGTATTCCTTCCATCCCAACCACATACCTCCAAAACTACAAACCTGCATACAGGAAAGACCAACATACACAATATAGATAATACATATCACAGTCTCAACCTGCAACATTTCAACCGATCAGTCTCAATAGTTATAAGAACAGAGTCCATCAACATATCACACTTAGTACTAATTAACACATTTTAATCAAGGAATGAAATGGAATGAAATAAAACCATGATATGCAAGCAACAAAATGCAATGTCAAGTAATCGTGATGCTGTCTGTGATACACATCCACTGATATAATGATATTGGAACCCATGGGGGCCACACATGGACCCTGTATCTGTCGAAACTATTTTCCTTGACATTTAACTTTCATATCTAGCCGGAACCATTTTTCATCGGCTTTTCTTTTCTTTTTCTAGCCGGAATCTTTTTTTTTTCTAGTCGGAACCATTTTCCTTCAACTTTTCATCATCAATGGGACACAAAGCAAATATATGTCATCACAACACAATAATCACTTTCATAAGCATGAGCATATGCATGATGTCCACATAAGTCATTTATTCAACAATTAATAACTATTCAATCTCATAGTTCTTTTAATATTTGAATCAACATTAATAACATCACACGATAATCATATCACAGCATGACTCAAGTTCTCAACAACTACTATATCGTCATAGCTTAGGACTATTCTCCATTTGATCCACATTTAACAAGTATTCATTTCAAAAATTCTAATAAATGTTAGATTATACAACTAGCTCAACATTACATATAAAGCATTTCAATAGACATTTTCACATATCAAGATTCAAAACTCAACAATTAGATCAATATGAATAACATCTACATTTCAACAATCGGTATTACGAGTTCAATCTACATTATCCAACTCAAAAATCAATATCGTTAATAATTACGCATCACTCAAGAGTCCATTCATACATATTGTCACATTAACCTCCCATTACCCAATCATATCCGCTAATATATTTCACTAATCCCCAAATACACAAAGAAAGGAAGACACCAAGTTTAATTAAACTTAACAAGATTTAGAATTCAGTTGTCTCAAATTAGCCAAACAATTAATCCAACAAGAGTACTTTCCCCCTTACGAATCAAATCTAAAGTACCACAATCTATTCAAAAATGAATTCACAATCACAATTAGAAGCTAATGACACCAAAATCAAGTAATTTGGAAAAAAGTAAAATCAACCAAAAAATCTATACCGAAAATCGAGATCAAAATTTAGAAAATTTTAGATGAAAATATTTCTCTCATAATAAAAAATTCATTAATGAAAATCAATTCGAAAACGGTGCCAAAATGAGCTTATAATCACTATTTTTGTGAGAAAACTCATTTTCACGAAAAATTCTCAATTTCAGCAATTTGAAACTCCAAACTGATTTTTCATTATCAAGAATGTAAAGTACTGTCATAAGGAGTCCAACGACATCCATATTGTAGGGTTCAAAATCAGAGACAATTTTTTTTTAACTTTATACTGCTAGAGTAGCCTTTTATTAACATAAAAATCCTCAATAGAAAAAAGTACAAGAAGGGGAGCTAGGCCTTACCTTACCAATCCTAATAAGGTAATGAACCTCTACTAATTAACAAGCATGAAGAAAATAAGAACTAGAGAAAACTAGATATTCTACGACCATCATTGAGTTTGTAATACACTCAATGATGATATTACAAATGAGGATGCTTAAATAATGATACAATATAAAAGCCAAGAAGAAAGTTGAGTTATCAACATCCATCTTCCTTTTACAAATGTATAGATTAAAAAATATAGATAGCCCATCTAAAGTAACCTGAAATGTTTTTCTCTTGTCTTCTTCTTTAAATTTGTCTAACACAACTTGATAGTTCATCACTTCTTCTTGGATTTATTGGTTCTTGTTGAATCAATCGACATTGTCATATGATTTTGTTTTGCCAGACACATTGTTAGATGCCTTGGAACAAACTCTCCGATCATTTTGCCATCCCAACTATGTTGCCTACCATATTTTTTCTTTTTATTTTTGTTGCTTCCACTTCTTTGATGCCTAGGGGAGATATCCCCATCCCTAGCTACTTTATCAAAGCAGTCATCCAACATATTATCTTCCTCTTTCTCTTCCTCATCAAAAGATTCACTGTCCATATCAATAACATTATTATTAGTAGGACTAAATTCCAATGCTAAAGTCTCTGATTCATTCTACTTTACATTCTCACCTTTAGGTACAAAATCTAGAGCTTGTGAGATTAATTTAACATTCAAAAAAGGAGGTGAAACCTTCTCTTCTTCATCAACCAAATCAGCCCACCTAGGAGCACTCATCTCACCCTATTTTTCCTTTGAAATACTTAAAAATATTTGTGAGATTAGCTTGAGATGGTCATAATATCATCAAATCTTTATCGTTCTCTTTGGACATTAGGAGTTGTCCAGATTTACCATGAAGTTCAACAACCGACTCCAAAGATTGGGAAGGGACCTTGTGAGCTAAGGCCTTCAATGTGACTATGGGTGACTTTATCACCAAATTGGATTTGAGTATCATGACAGTCTGACATTCTTGAATTATTTTATTTACTTTAGGATTAGAAAAGTGTAATGTTGGATCCATAACATCATACTTTTTTTTCAGTATCCTTCAAAAAAGTATCAAAGCTATTCGAACATAATAAATCATTTGCAAAATTGCTTTGTGAGCCTAGAGAAACATTAGATGATGCCTTCCTACGTGTAACAGTGTTCCAATTCTCTTTGCTACCAACTTCGTTCCCTCTGTTCGAATCCTTGTCTAGCAATATTGCTACTGTATCGAAGACAAAATGATCCAAAAATTATTCAAATTTTGAAAAGGCCAAATCTGAAAATTTCCTGCAAAATTAATTTCTACTAGTCACATGGAACTCATGGTTGAAAAATTCATTAAAATTGAACAAGAAACAACCTCGAAATCCTAAAATTACTAATTTTAAAATTTGGGGAAAAAACTCAAAATCCACTTTGAAATCTTGATTTTGAAATATTTTTGGAAGATGAAAATGTTAGAAAATAATTTAGAAATAATAAAGAGACTTACCCCAATAAATATTCTCTAAAGATTGCTTAAAAAATTATATCTTCTAAGCTATAATTGAGTAACAATGTTGGAAATGAGAAATAGAAGGAAGAAACCAAAAATATGGGTATTTTCAGCCAAAAAAGAGTCATTGACCGTGCATTGACAGTGGTCAACTTGCACCAATATATTTCAAACATATTTTTAACCCTCAAAACTCATTTGAAACCTTATAAATATAAATCAATAGTGCAAATTGATTGTAAAATACGTCTTGGAACCAATGAAATTATCAAAAATCTAATTGGAGCACCGAAACTCAAAACATTGACCAAAGTCAAACTTTAACTCAATTTTCAACTACTATCCTAAAATCCACATAACAACTTCAAATTAGATTTCAACAACTGTCCTAGACCAATTTTCACATTTTGAAACTGATGGAATCGACGAAATTTTATTCCAACACTTGAATCTCTGGATGACTCAAAAATTTCAAAATTAGGCAACTCAAACATTCAAAAATTCAATTTGAGCAAAAATCTCAACTTTTACAAGATTCTCAAAAAGCAACTTTTAAAATCAATCAAACATATCTCGAAATCGTTATCAGGAGGGATAAAATAGTAATTTTATCAAAATTACCAAAAATAAACTTTAGGGTCATTACAAATATAGTAACAAAAGTTAAGTTATCTTTAGGGGCATTACAAATATAGTAAGAAAAATTAAGTTACTTTATAGTGTTTAAAAAAAGGCAGAGGATGAGAACTGGGGTAACATTTTGTGACACCCTGTAGCTCTATTCCTACATGTACCTATGTTTCGAGACTCATTCTTATATATGAGAAGTGTATTAGGGTCATAAGAGACTCCTAGCACTTAGCCAAGTTCAAAACTTTCCTATAAATTGAGTTTCTAGTGTTGGATTATGAAAGAGTCAACTTTAAATAATCATATCTCTTATTACACAAAGAATTAAGTGGCTCATGACCTACCAAATGAAATCTCTTTGAATTAGCAACCAAACTAGTTTCACCTCATTTGGAGTTCGGAGTCAAAAGTTATGGTTGTTTTACTAGAGACTGTCAAGTGTAGAGTTATTCTATGAAACTTTTTACGGGTCGTGGATTAAAGTATGGCCCGTACTGTTGAGCTCGTGGAAAAGTTCTGAAAATCAGGTTTTGAGCCTCAGACTTCACGGATCCATCTACGAGTCATAAAGTATTCTACGGGTCATAGATTGGGCTCGTGAAATGTTCCATTAACCTCAAAAAAATTTCCAAAAGTTTATGAAAGGGTCCCCACGGGTCGTGAAAGTTTCTATGGGCCGTAAGTGGGTCCGTGGGCGACTTTTGATAGTTTTTTCTAAAGGATTATTTTGGTCTTTTCTCACCCTTTTAAGGCCTAGATTTGACATTTTTATACCTAAAAAAATCCTAAAACATATCTAATCAGTAACATTACGCTAGATCACCCTCTCCAACTTAGAACAAGGTTTTAAGGGAGAAAAAGGGCTAGGGTTTGAGGCAAAAACTTGAGGATTCTTCCAAGCTGCTCCAAGACTTAAACTTCCAGGTATGTAAGGTTGATTAAAACATGAATTTGTTCTCCTATGTGTTCCATAACCTGAATTGAGAGAGTTGTTGATGAATTGAGTCTTCCATGGATGTTTCTTGAAGGTTTTTCTTAAATTCTAGTGTATATCTATATAATTTTGCATGAATCACGGTTTTTATGAATTAAATACTTGAATTAGATGGTTTCAATTTTCTACATGAATTCTAACATGAATTCTTGATATTTTTACATATTTCACTTAAATGGGTATGCATGATTGAGTCTTTATGAGTCAAGAACTGAACCTTAAAAGAATGTAACTAAAGAGTTGATGATTGATGTGATGAATTAAGTTGACAAATGTCCAATGAGACTAGATGAATGAGATAACCTTAGGGTTGAGGTCTTAACAACATATTGAGTCCCGAATTGAGTAAGAGTAAGTCTAACTCGAACTCAATAGCTATGTGGCCAACGTAGGAAAGGATTAGACCATAAAAATAGATGTTTCCTTATTGTCTCCAAAAGAGGACTTGATGTTATTATTATGGATCCACTGATGGGATGTCCTCTACCCTGACAAGGTATTGGATGGATGTGACAATGACATCACTTCGTTGTATCATCATTGGCTCATAGGTGATGGTTGTCGATTAGAGAAACTCCCAAAATAGGTCTTGTTATTACTCTGAGTGGATAGGATGATATGGTTTATGAGTGGTAATTGTCTAAACTGTATTTTTACCTTAGACTTTTGACTTGATGATTGAGTTCCTTACTTCCTAAGTTCAGCTATTTTGAGTTGATGTTATTTTGCCCTTACATGTTTCATTCTGCCCTTATATGTTTCATTTTGTCATTTTAAATACTCGTGCATTCCATGTACTGACGTCCATTTGGGCCTGCATCTTTTCATGATGCAGAGACAAATACTAGTGGTCATCAACAGGCGCCCCGTTGAGGACCTACTTACATCCAGCTGATTGGTAAGTCCTATCCTACTTTCGGAGGATGTCATGTTTCTTTCCAACTTTGAATTTAAACTTATTATATTCTATTTTGAGGTAGTCATGGACCTATCATTGACACCACTTAGTTAGATGTTTAGAGGCTTCATAGACTAGACTGTCGAGTTATGATTGGATGTTATTATTGGCTAGTTGCTTTCGTACTAGTCTTACCCAGTTTGATGGACAGATTATTTGGGCTTTGGCCCCTTTATTTATCAGTTATCATTTCTTTTCTTTAAATATTCTTATTCATTTATGTCTTTCGCTATTAGAATGTGATTGAACAAATGTGATGAGGCTGTGGTTCGCTTGGGGGCTAGCAATAGTTTCTGAGTGTCGACCACGCCAAGGATACCCTCTCGGGACGTGACAAATTTATTGCTATAATAGGATAAATATTAGCAACTATATATTGAGATTTCTTTTCATAATTCAAAATAATTGAAGTATTTAAAGTTCAAAAAAATTATTTAATTTTTTTTCATATTTATTCTTTGATTTGTGTCCTTGAATATAATCTAAAGAGGTGTGCTAAACCTTATTAATTAATTAGAGGAGCTTGTTTAAGATTCTTACTTGACTTACCAAAGATAGAAAAGATCTCTTTCATCCCTAATTATATCGTCATTAGTTTCATGATTGCCTTCAACTCCATTGAAACAACTTGCATACAAAGTTGAAGCAATTTGAGAACTTTTCCTAAGCACAATATATACATATGGTAAATTTTAACACATTATCATTGTCTTCTTCAAAATTTAATGTGTATAGAATAAAAAAAATACACTCCTTTTTAAATTGTCTATCTTGATGTCAACAACTTTCATGTTGTCTTTGAAGAAAGCTCCATTCTTGACAATGTATAAGTGCTAAAAACATACAAATTACTTTTGTGGGCTTGATAACACCATTTTACTCTGTAAAAACACCAACAATATCATATCGACTCCACCTAGATCTTTCATATAAAAATTAGTAGACGAAAATAATTTGATACTTTGCAAAATATTTAAATTTATATCAAATATAGGCATGTCATTAACATAAGAGCATGTTATTACATAATTATTGTCTATCATTTTAGTATAAACACATTTATTCATTTCAACTAAGAAAAATCGTCTCTCATTAAGACTTGATCAAAATTTTCAGGTCACTGCTGAGGAGCTTATTTAAGACCATAAAGAGATTGAATTAACTTACAAACTTTATTTTCTTTTTCAGGAAAAATACATCTTTCACGTTGAACCATATAAATTTCTTCTTTTAAGTCACCATTCAAAAAGATTATTTTTACATTCATTTGATGGATAAAAAACTTATGAATTAACTCTTAAGATAATTAAAATTCGAATTAAAAAAAATCTAGTTACGGGTGCAAATGTATCAAAATAATCAATATTTTATTTTTGAAAATATCTTTTTACTACTAACCAAGCTTATATTTATCTATGAATTCATCAAGATTAAATTTTCTTTTGAAAATTCATTTACAATCAATGAATTTTTTGCATTAGGAAGTAAATTAGTTAAAATTCATGTATTATTTTTCATTATTGAAT
Organism: Solanum aculeatissimum; assembly: GCA_038996855.1. Taxonomy (NCBI): domain Eukaryota; kingdom Viridiplantae; phylum Streptophyta; class Magnoliopsida; order Solanales; family Solanaceae; genus Solanum; species Solanum aculeatissimum. The sequence continues at coordinate 2,607 of JBCEWC010006974.1, read as the reverse complement.
CAATTTTAATTTTGATTGAGTCTTTTCAAAATTTAGCCTCGGAAGAAGAGATAACTTCAAAATAATTTCAATTTCTCCTTCTTTCGTTTTTACTTCTCATTTTCTTAATTTCTTTTTTTTTTCTTTCTTCATTTATTTATTTGTATTGTAAATGTATCATGTGCCACCTCTTGCCAAGTGGTCAAGAGGTGGTACATATTTGTATTGTTAATTGTCCATGTGTCACTCCTTGACCAAGACAACTTGGCAAGAGGGTAACACTTGGTAGTCATACTAAAATGGCTATAAATAGCCCTAGTGGAAAGAAAGAGAATGTGTGGAAACATTAGTAAAGATTTCCTCTTTTACATTTAATATATTTTTATAATTTTCTCTCCTTATTTCTTTTAATATTAGCTTTTATAATACGTTATCAGTACGAAGCTCTATTCATTTTCAACCACTTTAGACAGGTAAAAAGGGTAAGACTTTTATATTCATAAAAATATCTAACATTACTAAACTTGAATTTACTGTCTTGGATATATCGAGAAAAGGCTATTCATCATGGGCACTAGATGTCGAAATCCATCTGGATGTGATGGGTCTGGTAGACACTATCAAAGAAAATAATCAAGCATCCAGTCAAAACCGGGCCAAAGCCATCATCTTTCTCCGCCATCATCTTGACGAGGGGTTAAAAATGCAATATCTTACTCTGAAAGATCCCCTTACGCTGTGGAATAATCTAAAAGATAAGTACGACCACCTGAAGTTGGTCATTCTTCCACAGGCGCATCACGATTAGATAAATCTGAGGTTGATGGATTTTAAAAGTATAACTGAATATAATTCTGCTTTGTATAGGATTATATCGCAGTTAAACTTTTGTGGAGAGAATGTTACTGAACATGATAAGCTTGAGAAAACATACTCCACATTTTCTCCAGCAAATATGCTCCTACAGCAGCAGTATCGGGAGATGGGCTTTAAAAAGTATTCTGAATTACTTTCACACCTTCTAATTGTTGAACAACATAATGATTTGTTGATGAAAATTATGAGAGTCGACCTGTTGGTTCTACGTCGCTCCCTGAAGTAAATCAAGCGCATTATAACCAATGAAAAAGAGATCATGGCCCCAGTCGTGATCGTGTCCGTGGTCGAAGAAGAAATTATAATCATGATGGTCGTCTTGCACCGATGAACGATCAACAGTTTAAAAAGAAGGGTGAAAAGCAAGAAACGGTGCCAAAAAAGAATTCAGAAAGTATATGACACAGGTGCGGCAGAGTAGGGCACTGGTCGTGTACATATCGATCATCCAAGCGTCTGGTTCAGTTATATCAGGTATCCTTAAAAAAGGAGCGATAATAATCCAAAAATAAACTTTATCACTGAAAACAATGTTGAACCCATACATCAGACGAGTAATAATGCAGAGGCAAATTTTATATCAGAAGATAACATTGAGCCTATGCATTTGGATGTCGCTAATTTTTTTGATCTCCCAGAAGGAAAAATGATCACTGATGAGTCTTCTGTAGTCTAGATAACTTTCTGTTTTCTGTTTGTTTATGTTTGTTGATATGTTAATATTTCTCGAGGTTTTATAGATAAATCAAGTATGTAATGACTTTTGTTTAATAATAATATTTACTTTATTTTGTTTTTGAAGAAAATATGGATATGCCTCAAATTTTATTTGGATCAATGATCAATCGTGAGGATATTTGTGTAATTGATAGTGGAACAACTCACACCATTTTCAAAGACGAGAAATACTTTTTGTACTTGATTATAAGAAAAGCAAATGTTACTACAATTTCTGGTAATTCAAAACTGATTGAAGGCTCCGGAAGAGCAATTATATTTCTACCTAAGGGGACGAAACTTGTTATAGAAGGTGCACTTTTCTCTTCTAAATTCCCGAGAAACTTGTTTAGTTTCAAAGATATCCGTCGAAATGGATATCATGTCGAGATACTAAATGAAACGAATATTGAATATCTTTATATAACCAAGAGTGTCTCAGGACAAAAATATATTCTGGAAAAATTACCAACGTTATCTTCTGGCCTATATTACGTAGAAATTAGTACAGTTGAAGCACATTCAATTGTAAACCAGAAGTTTACTGATTTAAATACTTTTGTGTTATGACATGATCGAATAGGTCATCCTAGATCAATAATGATGAGATGAGTTCTTGAAAACTCAACTGGGCATCCATTAAAGAACCTGAAAGTTGTTACTAATGATGAATTTTCATGTGTTGGTTGTTATCAAGGCAAGTTAATTGCCAGACCGTCACCCCTAAAGGTTGACATCGAGTCCCCTGATTTTCTAGAACATATACATGGGGATATATGTTTCACGACCCAAAAATGGGTGTGATGGCACTCGTCTTATCCCACCAAGACAAGTAAGCCAAAAACTCAATTACAACGATAAAGTGCGAAAGAAATAATTAAATTAAAGGTTTGACAGCGGATACTAAGTCAACTTAATTAAAAATCCCCAAAACCTGATTGTCACATGCACAAGCCTTTAATGTGTTACAATGGATTTGAAAGAAAAATACAAGTCTCAAATGATGTTGTCTCTAAAGTAGAACAAGATCATAAA
>JBCEWC010006973.1:0-22143 GCA_038996855.1 Solanum aculeatissimum | reverse complement strand
AGATATACATGGTCAATTCGACAGATATACATATACAATTCGCCTCTCTGCCCTCTCTCGCTCGCCTCTCTCCTCCCTCTCTCGATCTCACTTGCCTCTCTCCTCCCTCTCTCGATCTCGCTCGCCTCTCTCCTCCTTCTTCCAATCTTGCTTGCCAGATATACAAATACATATATATATATATATATATATATATATTAGTTACACATATACAAATATTTGACTGATATACACATACAATTTGACAAATTAAATATACATAGACAATTTGTCTCTCTCTCTATCTCGCTCGCCTCTCTCCTTCCCTCCAGATCATATAGTCGAGGTTATATCATGTAATTATGTAAAATATAATTATTTGACCATATTAAATTTTAAGTCTAAGCTATTTATAAAAATTCTCCGAAAAAAATTTCCTTTGCCCCACTTCAAAAACCTTGCAATAGTCCCCCACTAGACCATACTATAAACAATTAACTATATTAGGTATGAAAAAAAATGTGTTCTCTATAATAATATTAATAAATAGAAAGAATAACATAAATCAAAATATCTCCAAATGCAACATGTGTTCTCTAAATGTTTTTTTTAAAATTTTAATTAGAAGTTTTAAATTAATTGGTTATAAATTTTGAATTTGATTCCCTTTTTACTTATTAAATCAATTCATATAGATTAGTTATATACATTTCTTAAATATAAAATTAGACATAAATATAGAATTGAATTTAAAAAATTGAGTTTTATCAACCGCGAAATATATTTATAAATCCACTTCTAGTCACCTAGAAGTGACTACTATATAAGAGTAAAGAAGCAGACATGTCAAGGTCGACAAACATGTTTCAGTTGTTTGCTTAAGCAGGCAGACTGTTTATTGACATACTTGTTTCAGTTGTTTTATTTTATTATGTCATTATTATTAATTATATTTTTCAATTGTTGTGGTTATGAATTTACGTTGTTACCCCTAATTAATTATTTTTTCTTAAAGGCAGTTGTCGATTAACGTGTCTGCTTCGACTACTTGATTTTACTACGTCGTTTCTATTACTCCCTCTGTCCATCTTTACTTGGCCCCTATACTATTTTAGGATGTCCAACAATACTTGTCCAGTTTATGAAATCAAGAGATAATTTTATACTTAGTTCCTAATTTACCCTTGTCATTAATTATAGTTATTTCCCTATTACATTTTTCAATACATTGCATTAATTATATTCAAAGGTTGATTTGGTAAAATTACCCCTATCATTTACTGCTTTTTAATCTCTGTGCCAAGTCAATAGGGGCCAAGTAAAGTTGGACGAAGGGAGTAATTATTTCTTCTGCTGCTTCAGCTATAAATTTACAATATTACTCCAAATAAAATTTTTCTTAAAGGCAACTGACGATTGACGTGCCTATTTCAGCTGATTGATTTTACAATATTACCCTTAATAAATCATTTCTCCAGTTATTCCAGCTATTAACAATTCAAAATATTTAAAAAGCAAATACAAATTTTGATTGACTCTCAAAATTTTTTATATGTGCAACATAAAGTGAAACAAAATAAATTGAGACAGTGTCACGTAAATCGAGACAAAAAATAATATTCTTATTTTGGGGATACAAATATTCTTTTATGTTGTTAAGTATTTCTATTTATTTATTTCTTAATTTTTGAACCCAAAGTTTTGAAATCAATAGTCTGGTCCCCTGATGGACCAAATATATAATTATGTGAGGAAAAAACGTGTTATATATACTCTTTCAGTCCATTTCTGTAATTTTCACACATTTATTTATTAAGAAAATAATTATTAATATAAATATTTTATTATATTATTTTCATTGATTAATATTTAATATTAAATTTTTTTAAAAAGTATTTAATGTTAAAACATGAAAAATTATTTTTTTTTCTTAAGTTGTCAAAAATGATAAATAAAATTTTATTTTAAAAATAAGTGACGAGTAAAATTAAACGGACGGAGTATATAGAAAGTGGATAAGATTTTATTTCTTGTCGAGTCATTTTCTAGGTTTATTTTTGTACTTTTAAATCTCGTGTTGTAATACATTAAAAAAAATCATATATTTATTAGTAAAAGTAATTGGGAGAATGGTCCCTAATTCAATTTGTCTAGATATTCTAACAATTAATAATCACATATTTTTTTATTTTCTATATTCTTTTATTATATGAGAAAGAGTTGAGCTAAAGTAGACACGTCTTCGTCAGTGCATCTGTTTCAGCAAGAGTATTTTTGTAATTTTTTTTTAAAAATATTTCTTTTATTTTACTTTGATTTAACTAGTAATTTCACAAAATTTAACAACAAAATATCCAGTGGAATTTCACAAGTAGGGGCTGGAGAGGGTAAAATGTACGCAGATCTTATCGGTCACTACTTTATAGAGATAGAAAGGTTGTTTTTCGAAAGACCCTGAACTCAAAAATATCAGCCCCTAAAAGCAGAAGATACTAGATATGAAAGAAAAATGACTAAAGCGAAAATCAAGTGATAATATATAAATATAATAAAAAAAAATATGAGACATACAATGATCAACATAAGATATAAAGACACGAGTACACGACTAATCCTACTAATCTACTATACCACATGGCTAGACATCATCCTACCACCCTATTAACCTTCCACCTTAATGTGCGACCTTCATTATTTTCTATCCAAGATCATGTCCTTGGTGATATGGAGTTACGCCATATCTTGTCTAATCACCTACCCCCAATATTTCTTCGGTCTGCCTCTACCTCCCCGTGTAACTCCTTAATCCAACCTCTCGCACCTCCTAACAGGAGCGTCAACACTTCTTCTCAACACATGTCTAAACCATTGCAGTCTTGCTTCTCTCATCTTGTCTGCCACAAAAGTCACCTCTAACTTCTCCCGAATGACCTCATTCTTAATCTTATCACTCCTGAAATGTCCACACATCCGTCTCAACATCCTCATCTCCACAACTTGCACTTTATGAATATGTGAGTTCTTGTCTGATTAACACTTCACTCCATACAATAACGACGACCTAACCACAAGAATCAAGAAGATTTTAATTTTTTTTCTAAAATTATCCTTGTTCAATAAATGTTAGATAATTTTTTTTAAAATTCTTTCAATTTTTTTCCCCACATTTTACTATGCATATAAGTGATATTAAAGGGTCCTTTAATAAAATAATTATTTAATTAATGCTAGTAGGTACCTTTTTAGTGAATGTGTTAAATTCTTAAAAAGGAAATAGAGGGAATACAAAAGAATTTCAAAAATTCCCAAAAATAAAAAAAATTAATCCAAAAAAAAAAAACTTTCATCAATGTTTGAAAGAGACATACATTAATGTTTGAAAATTTATGAAATATTCGTTAGGAAATAAATTAAAAATATAAATTGCAAGGAATTTAAAATTAAATGTGCCTAATTTTATATTACGAATAAAACTTAATTTTGCATGCAATATAAATATATAATAAGTATTCAATTATACATAAATAAAATTACATAACTATAAATAATAAATATTTGCCTTCAAACGAGTTATACTTTCTTATTAACTCGAATTCAAAATATTAAAATTAAAAAAAAAAAAAAATCATCCGAGCAACTCCTTCTCGTCGTGATGATAAAAATAGTCCAATAAAAAGGGATTATTTCACCACCTTAAATTCCGCTGTTTTCTTCGCGTCACACAAATGTCTTCCCAAAGTCCAAACTTTTTCTCATTTTCTTCTTAAAAATCTATTTTGCCGGAACTCTCGGTTAATAATTTTTTTGCTTTGTGGGGGTGTTTAAATTTTAATAAAAATCAAAGAAAAGTCTTTGTTCTTTCATGGGGTTGTGAAATCTTGAAATTTTTTAGCTGAAATTAGTGTTAATTTTAGTGGGTTTTGACTGTCGACAGAAAATCTAGCCGGAATCATCGGTTTCCGGTCACCGGAATAATAAAAATCAAAACTTTATGTTTTGTTTTTCCATATATACATAATAAATATAGGGTAATAAAGTAGAATAGAATCCCATTTTTATCTCCTCTCTGTTTTTTTTTCTTGTTTTTTATACTTTTTTTCCTCTCTTCCCTTCTTTGGTTGTCCTCTATTTTTCTCTCCCTTTTGTGTTTGTTCTTTGTGTTGAATATAATTAATGACAATGGAAAAGGGTTCAATGCAATCAAAATCAAATCTTGATTGCTTCCTTAATTGCACAACCCCATTAGTTTCATCTCAGTTTCTAACCAAGGTTTGTATTTTTTTTGTTTTGGCAAATTTTTATTTCTTTGAATTGTGTGTATAATTTGTGTTATATGATTCTTTTTGTTTTGTTTTGTTGGTGTAGAGTGAGATTAGAAACCTGAATAGGCTATGGAATCCTTGGGATAGGGAGAAAGTGGAATATTTCAAGTTGGTTGATCTTTGGAATTGTTTTGACGAATGGAGTGCTTATGGGGCTGGAATACCAATTAGATTGGATGCAGGGGAAACTTTGGTTCAATATTATGTGCCTTATCTTTCAGCAATTCAAATCTTTACCAGCACTTCACCTGCAAACTTTTTAAGGTATGCATACCCCTTTTGTTTTGTTACATTTTTGTTGTCTCAATTTGATCATAAACTAGAGTATGGTTGTTGTTTGGAGGTGGGGGGTGGGGTTCTTGCTTGTTTAATGTATTTCTCAAAATTGGAAAGCTTGATCAAGGGCGGAGCCAGGTAGGGCGGAGGGGTTCATCCGAACCTCCTTTCGTGGAAAATTACACTACTTTTTTTATGTGAACCTCATTTGGCTTGTTCATGTTTTGAACCTGTTAGTGAAAATTCTGGCTTCGCCAGACTGAGGTTAATGCTTATGCACTATATTGAGCTGGTAAAAGTTTGGAAAGGTGGTTTCTTGCTTTCTGTTGAAGTTTTACACTGGTTTTAGAATTGTTGTTTATTTTGGTGATTGTGGGTTTCCTGAAGTTTAGTCCTTAAAAAGTTTGTTGATTGTTGCAGTAGAATTTGGTTTGTATTGGGGTGTGGGGGGTGGGGGAGCTCTTGATTTTTAAATGTATTTCTAAAAGTTGGAAAGCTGAATGTTTATGCACTATGTTTAGCTTGTCAAAGTTTGTAAAAATGGTTTCTTGCTTTCTGTTGAAGTTACACTGGTTTTAGAATTGTTGCTTTTTTTGGTGATCATGTGTTTCCTAAAGTTGACTCCTTCATAAGTTTGTTGATTACTTGGTAAACCAACTAATGTCAATAATGGTTATGCACAAGAATGAACAGGTAAGTGACACTGTTGTAAAAATGTTTGTTTCTTTTAGGGAGGAGGCTGAATCTGTTTGCGAGACGAGGGATTCTTTCAGCGATTCGTTAAGTGACGAGAGCGAGAGTGAAAAGCTATCGAGGTGGGATGGATGTTCCTCTGAGGAAGGTGTAGCTGAACAAGATAGCTTAAACAGAATGTACGGCAAATTGGGCTACCTTTATTTTCAGTATTTCGAGAGATGTACTCCATATGGAAGAGTTCCTCTAATGGATAAGGTATCATCTTTACCAAATCATGTCATTTTTATGCGATAAAGAAATGTTATGGAGTGTTACCATGTTAGTTGTTAGTTACTTTTCTCGCTTCTTACAATGTTCTTGTAACCATAATTTATGCTACTGACAAGTACTTAGGGAAATTATGTGGTAGAATTAGATAAGTTTGTTGTATTCATCATGTAGAATGTTTCAGTTTCTTCTGACTTTTTATTTTCTTCCTTTGAGCTGTTGATTACAGCCTATAAATCCTAGGAGCAAGATGGAATTTAATTGGTATAATCGACTAATATTCACCATTTATACAATTTTTTGTCCCGAAACCATCAGTAGATACGATATAATTAGAAGCCTATGTTCTTTCTTTATGAAGTTAGATTTATGTAATGTCACTTAATGATGATAGAGTATTAATTCCATGTGAAATATGTGGTTTGGATGTTTAAGAATATGTTTCTTTCTTTAGATTTACGTGAATCTAACACCAGCCCATGCTGCCTTTCAGATTAATGGCTTGGCTGAAATATACCCTGGACTAATGTCGTTGAGAAGTGTAGATCTTTCGCCTGCTAGTTGGATGTCAGTTGCTTGGTATAGCAGCCTTTACTCTCTTTTTGCAACTTTGATCATGGAATATGTCGTTTATCTATACAACTTTATCAAATTCAAGTGATTTAGATGCATTTAACTGTGTTTCCATCCAAGTACTTATATAAGTTGATGCAAGATTTTATATTCACCTTCCGTTACTGGCCAAGAAGAATCAGGATTTTTTGTTTTCTCTGTAGCATATCCTATATACTGTGCCATTGATGTTTTATTCTGTGTGACTAGCTTCTTTCTTTGCAACCATCAAATATGGAAAAGAGAATAAAGGAATGATCAGATCACTAACTTTATTGAGGTGAAAAATGTAGGTATCCAATATATCACATTCCCATGGGAAGAACCATTAAGGACTTATCGACGTCCTTTCTCACTTTCCATACCCTTTCTTCTTCTTTTCAAGGTATTATTCCTTTTGTCCTTTTGAACAACTGAATTCGCCGTTGCTTATATTCCCTTTCAAATCCAAGCTTTATTCTTTACTCTACTAGTGTCTATTCGGAATATTCTTTACTCCATATACATCCTCTCTTGCCCAGATATGGACCTTGAAGATGACATGGAGAATGGTAGTAGAAAAAGAAAGGAAGGAGAAAGCATCTCTCTCCCACCTTTCGGTTTGGCCACTTACAAGATGCAGGGTGACGTGTGGATTTCTGATAAGACCGGTAGGGACCAAGAGAAGCTGGTGTCACTTTTTAGCGTGGCTGAATCTTGGCTAAAACAGTTGGGGGTTCAGCACCATGACTTCAGCTACATGAGTATTCGTGGTGGTTGAAGAAACACCTGAACGATGAAATCATCTTTGCACGCTAACAATGGAATTGGAAAATCGTCTTATGTAAAGGCATTTGGCTTTTATGCAGGTCCCCTCTTTTTTCCTCAGTCGAGGATCGCAGTAATTCAGTCTTTTCAGCTTGTGACTTCTGCGACTTGTTTTTGTATAGGAACGAGCCTAGCTTTTACGCGATAACACTTGAGATGAAACGAGAGAGACGAGCTGTTGTGACTCATTATAACTGTGAACTACATGATCATCAGATGTCAATGAAGTCCTTTCTCTTGAATGCAGTTCTTGCAAGTTTACCCTTCATTTGTTTACTGGTTCTTGTGCTTTGTAAAACACTGTTGGGCAACACATGTTGTGGTAAAGCAGTAAATATTCATTCGTTCTTAATCACAGATTTCGAGTTTCAGACCTGGATATGGAGTCGTAACACCCTCCAATTTAGAAATTCCCAGCCAAGGGCGGCTCAACACTGCTTTAGGCCCCAAATAATAAGGGCTAATGGAAATTGTGACACGGATAGCGCACTTGAAAAAACAAAATACCCTACCCTAGAATATGAAAAAATCTACTTTCTAATTTAATCTGTTTAAAAAAGAATGATTTTTTTCCTGTGGTAATATTTTAATTTTAGCTTTTCACGTGGCATATTAAGGCCACAAGATTAAAGACATTTTGGTACATTTGACTTAACTTTAATTAATAATTACAAAATAAAAAATTCTTCTTTATTTTCTTAAACTCAGTGTCAAATCAAGTTAGGTCATTCTTTTTTAAAGGAAGAAGTACTTATTGTTACTATTAATTAAAAAAAATATTTCTAATCCATTTTAGTTGTCATGTTATTTTTTGAAAGTTAATAAATACATCTTAAAATGTTAGCTAAAATTTATACCGTTTGATTCTAAAAATGAAAACTATGACAACTAAAATGTGACAAAGGGAGTAATAATTTATTGGTTATCTCTTGCATATACTTTTTGTTTCTTAATCTGTCAAATTCACTTCAATTTAAATCAACCATATTTAAATATTTCAATTCTTTGAGATATTTTATAAAACACTTCAAGCTCAAACTAATTACATTATCAAATAATTAAATTTTAAAAATTGTTATCTTAACTTTGAATGTTTCCTAAAGATAACAATCACTATAATATTGATTTTTGCAATTAAAATATAAATAAAAAAGTAATACTTATTCAATCAAGTGGAGTCTTAAATAATTTTTAAAAGTATTGACAATTTTTATAACAATTGAGTCTATTTAAAAAGTTTTTGAAATAATAATCAAGAAAAGAGATTTAAACATTTATGTTGTTACATAATGTACAATAATTTATATATGTTTATTCTTGTCTTGCAAAATATTACAAAAAATATTATCCTGTCAATTAAAAAAAATATTAATAAATAAAATATATGAAAAAAATAAATAAATGCAATACTCTTTTTAAAATTTTGGCTTTAGGCCACACATATTATTAAGCCGCCCTTGTTCCCAACGATATTTAAGTCTTACATATGAAGTGTTCCCAACGATATTTAAGTCTTACATATGAAGTGTTTCTTATAGGACTTTCTAGCGTAAATTCGAATTAAGTCAGTTTCAACATATTGAGTTCTCGAGTTTGAGAATGAATCCTTTTTAAGGTATTTCTCTTCAGAGTCGAATTTAATCGGGTGTCAATGAAAAATATCAAACACTAATAGGAAACCCAAAAAATATCAGACACTAATGGAGTCATCTTTGTTACTCCAATGTAGAAATTCCGAGTGATACTTCAAATTTAGTCGAGTTCCCATTGATCCTTAATTATAGGTATTCGATTTGAGTCTTAATATGAAGTTATCTTTGTTAGGAAGTGTTTCTCATAGGACTTCCTAACGTAAATTCAAATTTAATCGGTTTCAACACATCGTTCATCAGAGATCTCAAGTTTAAGAATGAATCGTCTTTTAGGATGTTTCTCTTCAGAGTTGAATTTAATCGGGCGTGTAAATATCAGACACTAATGGAGTCATTTTTTTTACAGAATGTTTTACTCTCCAATATAGAAATTCTCAGCATACTTCAAATTTAGTCGAGTTTCAATTGATCCTTAATTATAGATCTTCGATTTGAGTCTTAGATATGAAGTCATCTTTGTTAGAGAGTGTTTTCAGGAATAAAATCTTTTAAATAAATTTTACATGATATAAATTTAAACTAATGACAACTCTAATATGAATATCGATACCCAAAACAAAAATCCATCACATCACTAATTTTTTTTTAATTATATAAAATAAAGTATAAAAGCAATATGCTTCTTTTGGTCAAATAAATTAGGTCCAAAATAAAGTAATATTCACTTTGGAAAATTAAGAAAGCACTAATATTTATTTGTTTTTCAAATTTAACATTTAGAGGTTATGATTATATGATAGTAATAATTTTATCAGTCACGTCAAAAAAAAAATCTTCAATTTAATGCATCAAACTCTTTTTTTTTGGAATAATATTTATAACTTAAAGTTACGATTTTGACTTTTCGCGTCCAATAATTATTCCATTGGAAGTACATGGAATTCATTATCTTGGACTTTTCTAATTATGTGTTCCTAGGATTATCAATATGTACAAACAACAACATTGTACTTTAAGCAAGCACTTAATTGTATCTCCAATTAATTAATTAATTAATTAATGTTTCAGATAATCTTTACTTCTTGAGCATATGAAAGGTCCACTATGGAAAATTATGCCACTAATTAACAAATTTGGATACTTTGAAAGCTCATAATCTAGTTTTGTCTATGAAAGTTTTTTCCATTACATGTTTAAGTTTAATTATTTTTTTTTAATCTTTAATTTTTTTAATTCGATATTTAGTACTTCCTTTGTTTCAATTTATTTATTAAATTTTGACTTGATGCGTTTATTAAGAAAATAATAATTGATATAGTAAGTTTTCTATTTTATCTTTATTAATTGATAGGGTTTCACATATATTTACTTACTACATTTTTCAATAATATAAACTCAATATTAAGCAAGTAATAAATTGAGGATATAATAAGTAAAAAAAATTGTACATTTTTAACTTGTCGAAAATGATAAGTAAAAGTGAAAAATCAAATTAGAAAATATTTGATAAGTAAAAAGGAACATAAGGAGTATCTATACTAAGGTTCAATTAAAATTTAGATTCGTGTATTATATGGTTCATTTCTGATTTTAATTTGTGTATTACGAGATTCATTTCTATAGGGTAATGCTCATAACTTAATTTTTTTTTTCCAGTTTTTGTATGAACTCTTCTTATTTCAAGATGATCTTTAATTTTTGTCCTTCGACTTTAATTTTGTTGCTACTGCTCATTTAATGAAATTGTGGACCACCTTAACTATGACCTAAATTCACTCATAACTAATTTTGCAAGTCAAACTATTTAGAGAACTTTTGCCTTTAAGATATAACTTCGTGTGAATGACTGAGTTTTCTTTATCATTAATAATTCAAATTTAAAAGTCTGATTAAAAATGAAAAAAATTCAGTGACGGAGCCACATAATAAGAAGGAGGTTCATCGACGAAAAATTGTACTCTATATATATATGATAAAATTAATTTTGTTATGTATATATAATAGATGTCGAACTTCCTTCAGTTAGTTCGTGTGTCTACTTTTGAAAATTTTGAACTCCCTTCAAAAACATTCTGACTCCGCCACTGATACCACTCATGTTGGTAAGTAACAACTAACTCATTAATTTTGTTATGTATATATAACAAATGTCAAACTCCCTTCAGTTAGTTCGTGTGTCTACTTCTGAAAATTTTGAATTCCCTTCAAGAAAATTTTGATTCCGCTATTAATACCACCCATGTTGGTAAGTAACACTAATTCATTAATTTTGTTATGTATATATACCAAATGTCAAATTCCCTTCAGTTAGTCCGTGTGTCTACTTCTTTAAATTTTAAATCCCTTAAAGAAAATTCTGGCTCCACCACCGATGCCACCCAAGTTGGTAAGTAACAACTAACTCACTATTATATTTTTTTCACAAGTTTGTTACATTGATTTTTTTTTTTATGTATAAAAAAAGAGTCTCAATATGGATGAATTTCATTTTTGGAGACAAAGAACATCATGTTATCTTAAAAGCACAACCACTAACCATATGGCAATTGGAGAAATTTTAGGCAACTCCCAACAAACAACTAATAACTACACATGGGAATCAAAGACATGAGTTCATGATGAATATTTTACCTTTTTTCTAGTAGAATTTAATTTGTAGAATTGAGAATGAAAGTATTTCTAAGTTATCAAGTCATTTAAAAGATAACTAAAATGATCGTTTATATTAAATGAAGTTGAATAATATTTTGATAATGAATTAAGTTTTGTAATTTTTTGTACTTAGAGCTAGACGCAACACGATTACAAATGAGTTGTTTGTTGATCAATATCGCTATTAACTATATCATCATATTCATATTTCGTGAATATTTCATCACTTCTTTGATATTTTCGCAAAAAAAATATTTAAATATAAAGTATTTTTTTTTTTTTACAAAATATAAATTTGTCAACAATATTTATATTTGTAAAAATAGAAATCATTATATGAAATTTTCAAATCAAACTTTTTTTTTTTAGAGAATTTAGGATTTCATTTCATGATCTCGATTGCTGATTTCATCTCATGATCTCAAATTACGAGATAAAATTACAATAAAGCTTGGCATTTGATCCATCACTAATTGCTAAGAATTTTGCACCAAAGGGACACTTTTTGGATGTGTTAGGCTTTATGACATGGATTAAACTATTAAAAGTTTACTTAAATCCAATAATTAACACTTCTTTAGATAGAAAAATCTTAATATCTCAGTTGATTGACTACTTGAAGAAGGTTCGATTCCCACCTTGTAAACCCCGCACCCCCGAGGAAACAACAACACTTCTTTCGTCTATTCAATAACGTTTAACTATACTTCAATCACTGGCAACCCAAGCAAATTGAAATTTGACTATATGAATCCTCACTAGCTATGTCGCTTCATATACTAATCTCAATCCGATATGATAGGACTAGAAAACACTTAGAAATATTGGACCAATTAACATTACAACAACAACATACCAATGAAATTCCACAAGTGGGGTCTAGGGAGGGTAAGATGTACGCAAACGTACTTACCACTACCTCACAAAGATAGAGAGGTTGTTTCCTGAGAACCCTCGTCTCAAAAAACCCCATAAGCAAAATAATAAAAAGTAGCCTAAATTGGACCGATTAACATTGAATTGCCAAAATCACCACCATTTTGTACAGAATTTCAGGTTTGGCTATTGGATATTGGATGTATCTAAATCACTTTACAACATTCTGCCTATCTTTTAACCTATGTTGCTCGGATTCTCCAAAAAAAAAATGGTTGTACATGTGTCGTATCCTTAAACAATACAGTACTATCCAATACACACCTGTTGATATTGTTGAAGAGTCCGAGAAACGTAGTCGTTGATTACCCCCTTGACATAGCAATTTTCTAAACCAGTAGACAATCTGCAATGTGTGAGCATTGGAAGTCCTTTCTGCTATTATATCAGGTTGAATGCTGGCAGATCTTCTATTCTCTGTATATCATCTAATGACAATTCCCTCTCTAACTGTGTCCTCGTCGCTTGCAAAACGTCCTGATGGAATGAGACAAAAACTGTTTAGTAGAAAACATAGAAGAGAGTGTAAACTACAAATTGTGAAACATGAATTTCTGTTTTAGATATATAACAACAGATCAAACTGCTCGTTTCGTCTTGAAATGCCTTTCTCTTCTAATTTCAAAGTTGTCTGATAGTATTCCAGTGAATCAAATTTCGTATAAGAAATAAGGCATAATATATTAACAAACACTCAAACTTGATCTCAAACCGGCAAGTAGGAACTCCAACTAGTCCCCATTGTATCTCGTGGACGGACACTAACAATGCTGACGTGATACGTAACTTTTGGAGGTGTCTAGATGAGTAATTTGTAGGTTGGAGTGTTTAACTAACACAGTGGAGACGATTGAGGTGGCTAGATGTGCTTGCTCAAAGTTAGAGTGCTTACTTGTTAGCTGAGGCCAAATTCGAGTGCCTACTCAATGCATAGGTTCTTTGTAGGTAGACCAACTATTTATGCTAAAGAAATTACTCTTCTCTAGATAAACTCATGACATGTTCCTCATATGGTCAACATAGACCATGTGTTAGACTTAATACATGGCCAACCCCTTAAACTTATCAGGATATTCCATTTAGACACTCGAACTTAACTCTATTCCGAACCCCTCAACTCCTAGTAAAGTGTAATAATTAGATACTTCCGGTTTAAATTTTGATTTTTTTGTATGTTCTCATTCATCTTTTAGTTAGTTAAGTTAACCGTGTAAAACATATCATTTCCTTTAATTATAGCATTCTCTTCAATAAGCTGTAAAATCCCAGGTGCTTTCTAATTGAGGTAGATGCATATAATGAAAGGAGATGGCATATTTTATTTAGTTAACTTAACTACCTAATAAACAAATGAAAGCACACGTAAAAGTTTTTCTGAAATTTAAATCAAGAGTGTCTAATTGGAACACTTTATTAGGAGTTGAGGTGTTCAATTGGAACATTACTTAGTTCGAGATTCTAAATAGAATATCGTTTCAAGTTTAAGGGACTGCCTATGTATTAAGCCAGTGTGTTACTTACTGAGAAAGATGCTGCACACACACACATAAAAATAGAGACAGAGAGAGAGTATACATTAAACTCCATATATGAAGCACGCATAGCCAGCCACTGAGCATCCACCATCGCAAATGCTATACAGTATAGAACATCAAATGCCTCGTCATCTTCTGCAGTTGTTTTAATAGAAAGAGAGTTCATCTAAATATAACAGTAATTCACAAGTACTTAAATTAATTTCTTTGTACCTAATTGGCTTACCTCCTATCAACTTAACAAAATTCAATCCTGGAATACACTTTGGTTTCTCTGCAAGAGAAAAAGAATAAGTATTAATGTCGGTTCATACTTTCAGTTACTCTCAAATTATCCAAGCAATACCATAATGTTTCCAACTGAAAGGTAATTTAGATACTAATAGAGAAAATGAAAAATCAGAGAATAACTAGTCATGTCTATCTCCAGCACATCAATCCGTGCAGAAAAAGAAAAGATAAGGTAAGATAAAATGTGATGTTGATATCTGAAAGCAGAGGAGATGGTCTATGTTGCTCGGACTCTCCAAAAACGTTGTTGGGTATGAGTCAGATCCTTCAAGAGTAATGAATTATTCCAGGATCCGACATGAGTGTCGCAACATTTTTGGAGAGTACGAGCTGCATAGGAGATGGCTTTTAGTAAGTACAAATTACTCCTTCCGTTTTAATTTGTTTGTCTTACTTTCTTTTTTAGTCCGTTTTCAAAGTAGAATGTCTATTTACCTTTTTAGCAACTCTTTAATTTCAACATTCCAGTTGACATATTTAACACCACAAGATTAAAGGGCACTTTGGTAACATATCTTTAGTTTAAAACTACAAGATTCAAAAGTCTTCTTCACTTCGTATCAAATCAAAACCAAACAAACAAATTGAAACAGAGGGAGTACCTAAAACATTAAGAGAATAAACAGAAGAATTGTCAATGTTTAGGTTTCTGATTTTTGAAAAGCATTCCAGTGAGCAGTTACACTAATTTGAAGCACACTATCTACCTGAGAATAAGTCGAGCATCTGAATCAACATGAATGTAACATTAATCCCAGCAACTGCAAACGGATACTCCCATGTTGCTCTCAATCCACTTTGCTTGAAAAGCAACCTATGAAAACAAGCCTTGATTTTGAATATCCACAATTAGTTATGTTATTATGTGACAATCATACTATGGACACCTAAAGAGAATACCAATTTTACTGAGCAACTTAAGCTCTTTGCAGAACAGCCAAGCAATCATACCGGATATCTTGTTGCAAAATACAGCAAATTCTCGAGCGAAATAAATCCACAACCTCTGCAACAAGAAGATTTTACAAATGAGATAAATATCTCAGTATTACCTTACTTTGTGATATTTGAACGACGTGTCAAAAGAACAAGACAACGAACTCATGAACCACTTCTCTCTAATCCTTAATGATCTACTAATTGTTATAGAAGTTCCATTAGATGAGCATTGCAAATGCATAGTTCGATATGTTCTTCTGTAGAGATGAAAAAGCAAAACTACTCCTGTTAATTATTACAGTTGAAAACATAAATAATCTCCTCCTTCCCAGAGGTCTTTACACATTTCTTGGCACGAAAAGTGATAAAGTATCGACGTGTCTTGCCAAAACATTTAGCATCTTAATGGGTAAACTTGACCTGAAGTCAGTTGATGGATTTGCTCCTTGCCAGCCCATATCTTTCCATTGCTCAGAGATCAAACTTTTAAGCTTAACATTTGGAAATGCTGCATTCCATAAATCTCGAAGAGCTTCCTGAAAATCAGAGTTAGTTATGTTCTAAAGTACAGGTTTTAACCAGAAAAACATAAATGAGATTATAATTCAAAAGAGATGCTGGAACAGTTAGAAACAGAATCCAGAATAAAAAATGCAAAGGTACAAAGTTTCCAACTTTTTGCAAAGGATAATACGTAACATACACTCAAACTTGGCTTCAGCAGGCAAGTAAACATTCCAACTTTGAGTATGCACATCTTGACACCTCAACTCATCTCCATTGTGTCAGCTGAACACTCCAACTTACAAAATATCATCTAGATGCCTCCAAAATTTATGTGTCACATCAGTGTTGGGTGTCCACGAGAAAAGGTAGAGACGAGTTGGAGTGTTTAGTTGTCAGTTGAGACCAAGTTGAGACGTCTAAATGTACACTCTCAAAGCTGGAGTGCTTACTTGCAGATACCACATTTGAGCGTCTATTTATGTGTTGTGCCTTTTATGTACTACCTTACAACTCTAATATGATAAGAAATACTGATATTATCGTTAAGATTAAATGTAATAATGTAGAGACCTCTGTGCTTTTCCATGAAATCAGAGAGACAGAATGTTTTTATTTTGATCTCTTACAAAATTTCAGCATATTCAATTAATAAGAGTGCCCATGGCCTATGCAAACTTCAGATTTGTTTCAAGAACTAGTGCATGGATTGTTCCCGTTTGCAGTATTACTAGTTATCTGAAAACCTTTGTCCAGCATAAAACTAGTAACCGATAGTGGAACACCAATCAGACCTGATTAGAACTTCATAATTCCAATAAAGTTTCAATATCTTGTTGTATGATACTGAGGCGAAACTGTTATGGGAATTTTACTAGTATAATATAATTGTTTATCATTCTGAAAAATACGTCTATCTAATATAAATGATCTTCATATGAAGTGGACATAACTATATATCTTTAAAACAATATGTTGTTGATAAACTGTAAACCAAAGTAGTCAACTTGGATCATTAAATATAGTATTACAAGTCAATTATAAAAAAAATGCCTCTACCTGATGGTAGAAAACTGCAATTTAGCTATCTATAAAGGTTCAGTGTTTCATGGTAACTATGAACCAAAATTAGCACGAAATAAAAATAGAACAAGCATTTTGGAGATACTTGATGATCTAGGCGTGTTTCATCATAAGGTACTCCTAGCCGCTCTTGAAGCCTGTGTAAGTTTTGTTCCTGGCAGAAATTAAATATACATGCAAAATTCACAATGTTAAGACGGCATAAATTACAATGAGATGTAAAATAATATTTCCATAACAGTCTCAACAAATTTCTATCAACAGAAAGAATCACTTAGTAACGGAACTGATTCAACTAGATAGGACATGCAATAGAGGTAAGATGATCTCAAAGGCCAATATGGTGCTCTAGTTTACCTGAAGAGGAGTTAGAGAGTAGTTAAGATATTTATCACTTCCAAGCCGTTTATTGCTCGAGCGGTTGAAGATTCCTCCTATCCATGCTCGTGGTCCAACCATAGCATTAGCTACAGCCATCAACATCTGATAAGTGAAATGAGCAAATAACAATGGAAATGTACACATCTCGCTTAACATATTAAGTAAAGGGAACAACAGCCCTAACAAATATAATTACCCCGTTTTGCTTATCCAGCCTTAAAAACTAAAATATGAAGACTTCTTTCTGGATAGTAATACTGGTGATGAGAAATGCTCAGCCTCACATATATATATAGCAAAAAGAGTTTTTATGTCCAGAGTGTTTTGTTAGAAAAAAATTATGGCACATGAGTTTTAAATTAAAACAATTTCTCTTTGGACCATTCCCAAAATGCGATTTATAAGAAGCACAAATATCACAAAATCACATATTTATTGTATTATGAATTCAACAACAACAAAAAACTCCAGTTGCACTACCTAGGAGAAACTTTTTCGAACAGTAGGCAAAAATAATACAGATGCAGACACCGTAAATGAAATCATTTAGGTGGTAACTTAGAAAAATAATTTGCACTCACTAAAGCACTGAGTAAACTGTGAAATTACGTGTGGAGGATTATGTGACCATGCCGGCTCCTCATCTAGCTTCTTTCTGTGCCAATTACTTTCATCTTCATCAGCCTGAATTCATATGTTCTATAGGTTAAATTAGAATAGAAGTGCATTTTCTTTATTATAAATTGCTAATGGAAGTAAATGACACAACTAAATGGAAATGTGACAGAATTCAAGTTTATAAAGTTAAAAAAAACAAGTGCAAGAAGATATAATTGCCAGTGACTTGTGTGTAAAGAAGAGAAAAAGGATAGCAACAAAAAGAAATATAAACTGAAACGGAATCACGACTAGCATTTGACACACTGTTATAAAACTCTAACTCAACTCCTCTGGTAGATTTCAGTCCGTGCAAATGATTTTGACTTAGAAATGTCACCGGCAATGGTAATAATATTAAGTCCTCACATTAGACAGGTAATTCCAGTAAGAAGAAAGCTACTCCATCGCAGCACAGAATGCACTCAAAAACAACAAATGTATCAAGTTGCACATTACTCATAGCAGAAAGAGCAGAGAAATTAGAACTATGATTTCAAGAAAGTTGCAAGTTAATGCTCTTCAAGTCAACCCGTTCAATTCGGGATGACAATACAATTGTCCAATCATCTAGCCTAAGATCTATCTTATATAATCTAAAAGAATGAAAAGATGTTCCACAGTCAAAGTAGCTCAAAAGTTTTAAACATAGGATGAACCATTAGGGATATCAAGATCAAATCTTGCCTAAGAACAAAACAACCTACATGGCCAAAGAATTCAAGAATGGCAGTGTGAACTGATAAAACCTATACTTCAGTCCCATTCATAACGGAAACTTCTACATCTCAATCCCAAACTAGTTGGGGCTCGCTAATACAAATCATCAACATCCATTTCGTTGAGTTTGACCCCTTTCACTCCACTATGTTTGCGTTTAACCAAGCTATAAACAACCAAACTTTCAGACAACAAAATGATGCCAAGAAAAAGAACAAGAAGAATGAGGAAGCAGGAAGCATAGTTCAAACTTCAAACTATACTTGCATTGAGCAAAGGAGGAACCATTGCGGATACCACGATCTAATCTTGTCTAAGATAACCAAAACAGCCTATCATTCAGTCTCATCGACTATGCTTGCATTCATTAGCAAAGACTACTAAACCTCAATCCCAAATTAGTTGCGTTCGCATATACAAAACGTCAACATTCATTTTGCTCAATTTGACCTGTTCTGTTCAACTATGCAGAAATTACTACACCTCAATCCCAAACTAGTTGGGTCCTCTAACCCCAAATCATCAACATCCATTTTGCTCAATTCGATCCATTCCGCTCAACTATACTTTCATTAAGCCAAGCTAATAAATAGCCAAACTTCCAATCATATACAAGGATTCCAAGAAGATCAACTAGAAGAATGAGGATGAAAGAAGCTTACTTTGTGGTAGGAGGCACAAGAAAGAATGCATTGGCTACGCCTTAATCTCATTAGAGAGAAAAATCGTTGGGAGATAAAAAAATTTCCCAAAGTTTCAAAGAGAAACAAAAAGGGGTTACAAAAGAATGATAATAAACAGTGGTTCAAATGATTACACTAACCCATGCTTCCTTCTTGCATTTTCAAACTATCATCATTTCAATCCTCATTCTTACTTCTAACCACCAAAATTCTGTTACCCCAAAAAGGAAAAAGGGGAGAAGTGTGACATAATCACAAATAAATTAGAGATTAACACCGCAATCAAAGGGAACTTTTGTTTAATTACCTTCATTATAGGTGCACAATTATGGAAAAAGTTGTTCTAAAAGGTAATCAAAATACTTCCTCTTTCCTTTACATCCAACAAATAACATCATTGCATAAGACAAAAAGAATAAAGTTTGAAAACTGCATGCACATACACAAAAAGAAAAAGGGGGTACCACCTTTTATTGGCATATATAGTAATAAGAGAAATTGCTGTTCTTGATTCAATAGTTCTGGGAAATGGTGAAAACCCCAAAAAAAGACATACACTTTGCACATTTATAGCATACATAGAGAAATGCACCTTTGGAGCTTACATAAAAAAGGGGTATCACCCTTTTGTGTATTTAACTGTTCTCTGTAATGGTGAAAAGCAACAAAAGACCTAAAGTTTGCACCTTTGGAGCTTACATAAAAAAGGGGTATCACCCTTTTCTGTATTTAGAGAAATTCAACTGTTCTTAGGTAATGGTGAGAACCCAAAAGAAGACATAAAGTTTGCACCTTTGGAGCTTAACTAAGAAAAAGGGTATGTACCTTTTATGACATAGATAAAGGTAAATACATGTTCTTGATGACAGCAGAAGTGATGGAGAAGAAGATGAAAAATGGAGAAATGGAGAAACACATTCTTGGCTTCCATAGCCAGCCATGTTGCTAAAACATCGCCTAATTTATAGCCATTTTTGCACATTAATTAATTTACAATTTGCAGATGTTAAGCATTTGCACATGCAAAAATGAATCCAAATAATAAAAATATTATTGATTTATTGTTATTGAGTTATAAGATTATCAGGTTTTTAATAATTTTTTAATTTTAAAAAAAAATTATTAAGTTATCGATTCAATATCTATTTTTACTATTGGGTAGATCGATAATCTAATAAGATTATAATCATTTACGATTTTACCCCTTCTTAAATATTAATAATTTAAAAGTAATATGACACTATAATAGTACTTTACTTATTTTAATCTTTATTGTACTTAAGTGATTAATTACCCACGTTAGTATTTAGTTTTTACTCTTTCGTACTTCATTTGCTTTTATTAATGCAAATTCTCATTATCATTCTTATCGGGTAAATCGAAAATTGAACCGTTAAAGACTTAAAATTAATAAACTCAAAACAGATAAATCGAATCGATAATGTATAAAACCAAATTGAACCGATCGATTCACAGGAGCCTTCTTAGCTTATCAAAGGATTGTTTGGCTATAGATATTCCCAAAAATAATTAGAGCAAATATAATTTATCATCATTTGATAAATAACTCAAATTCTTAAACACTAGAAAAAAATTAATATTTAGACCAAATTCTATTATTTAGAAACTTTTAAAAAATTTATAGAAGTAGTAATCTTAAACTTTTACATTTTATAAAAACACCAATTATTATTCATATTTTTTAACTGAATTTCAAATTCTAGTTAATCGTACAAAATTTATACTACAATTTTTTTTTTCAAACTTATCTCCAATGTCACTTCTATTTATAAATATTAAATAACAATTTTCGTATACAAATTAATAATATTTTTTTCTTTTTTTTTTTCCTTTTTCAAATGAAATAATTTAAATATATCTATATCTATATCTATACTATATTAAAAGTGTGAAGACCCTTAGAAATGTTGTTTGAATTTTTTGCCCTTCATTAAATGACTCTTCTTTAGACAAAATCATTTTTTCACTATTTTTCTTTAAATTCTTACTTAATTATATTTATAATATTAATTTTTAAAATATATGAAAATAAATAATAAAATAAGGATTTTTAGTCATGGAAAGACTCCTAAATCTTCCTTATTTAATAGACTTCTACTTCTTCCTTATTTAATAGACTTATTTACAAATAAATAATTTATCAAAATTACTTTTGCAGTGAATTATTTATCTTTTCATAAGTTCAAAATTACATTTAATTTGTCTCTGTAATGTTTGTTACCAGATGAGGTACACATTTTGATCACGCGCAAAGCGCGTACCATAAGACTAGTATTTTTAAAATATCAGATGAAGTAATTAATCAAATACTGTGAGCTTAGACTCCCAATCATGTGAAAAATATGGTGTACAATTTAATTCTAAACGAGTTAAAATGAATTGAGTTAACAACATGTAATCAAGATTATGACTTTCAAAGATCAGATATAATATTTACTTCGTTCCCTTTTATTTGTTAAGCTTCACTTCACGTGAGTCAATTGATTAATCTTCGAAGCTAAATTAAATTACATGAATTTAATATTTTAAATTTAAATATTCAAAAACTATTAAAAAAAGAGAAAATTTAATAAATGACAATCTAGAATTATGTTATTACTAATAATGACAGTAGAATCAAAATTTCAAGTCATTGCAAGATTTACTTTTCCAAAACTAGCAAAAAAAGTGTGAAAACGTTTAACAAAAAAAAATCTGAAAAATATAAAAATAAAACAAATCCTAATGACCATATTAATGATAACACAGATTTTATTTTTGGTAGATGTGTGATTACACATCTTTTTATTTTTGGTTAATGCACCTAAATTAATTGCATATTTTTTGTTTCTTTTATAAAGACAAAATCTTCCATATTTGAACCAAATTTAAATCTTCCATTTTTGAGCGGATTTTTTATTTTACTTTGATTCAACATGGTGGCAAATCGGAATCTTCAGGTTCGTCAATTTTTGTTCTATTTTTTTGTGATGAAAATATGGTTTATTTATGATTTTTTTTTAAAAAAATTTTGCAGTATTATATGAGTATATATTTGATTTGTGGTCTTTTTTAAAGGCTCGAATTGATGAAAAATATATTTTATTTACGATTTTTTTTAAAAAAAAAAGAATTTTGTTGTGTTATATGTGTATATAATTGGTGTATTTTTTGTATTCTGTAAATTTTTTAAGTGTTTGGCATGCGGATT
>JBCEWC010006972.1:0-22144 GCA_038996855.1 Solanum aculeatissimum | reverse complement strand
TGGGGAATGTTTTAGGGGTTTAGGAGACCTTAGGGTACCAAAAAGGGGCTTAGGGAAATGTTAAATCATGAAAATACTATTAATAAAACGTAACTTTCCAAGACTAAACAGTGTCAAACGACAACTACAGTGTTGTTTACTGGCACGCTAGCCGTCTGCCCCACCATCCAACTTTCCTTAGCCAATTCATCCAACGCGAACTCTCGGAGGACTTTCTGTAACACTTCACGAACCACTTGACGGACCGTCTAAGGTGTAACTGGCCGTGTAAGGTACCATAAGCCCATACTTAGCCTCAAAAATATCAGCCTTGGCTTGGCCAAGCTACTTCCTCACTTCACGAGGCAGTACACGAGTCGTTTGGGTACAAACGGACAGTCCAAGGTTCCGTTGACTTAGATTTTGATTGGGGGTGGTTCCAGGCCACCCCTAGCTCACTGGAACACTTGACGAGACCCTAGACGAGCCGTGCAAAGTTTCATGGCCCGTGGTCCCTTCCTTGGCCACTTTTCTGAGCCTATCTCCAATGGCTTCCGAATTTCAGACAGTCTCACTGTTTGGGCCATATCGCCCTCATCCGAACTCCAAATTGAGTGAAACCAGTTTTGTTACAAATCTAACACAAAGAGATTTAATATTATATGTAGCATCCCACATTTTTCATCCTACATCAAAAGTTATGACTGTTTGAAGTACACTGCCGAAACTGTCCCTCTAGGCCACCAACTAGCCCAATTTGCATTTGGCCACTTAAACTCAAACCGTTGCCACCAAAACTCAACCATGACTAGTAGTACACTATATAATTCCAACCATAAGGATATTTCAAAAACATTTGGGTTGTTACAGACATATGACTTTTGACAACTTTCGGCAGCCTTCAATCTTTCCTTTTTGACCTTCACTTTCTTCATAGCATCTAGTAACAAATTTGTTCCATTCAAGGATATATCTAAAACCTGAAACCATATCACCGGTGATCTACACCATCCACCATATAAGGCTTCAAATGGTGCCATTTTGAAATTTGAGTGGAAACTATTGTTATAAGCAAATTCAATAAGAGGTAAGTGATCATCCTAACTTCCTTTGTAATCTAGCACACAAGACCTCAATATATCTTCCAATGTTTGGATTATCCCTTTGGCTTGTCCATCTGTTTGAGGATGAAATACGTTACTTAACTTCACCTTTATACCAAGACCTTTTTGGCAAGACTTCCAAAAATGAGAAGTGAATTAAGAACCTCTATTCAATATAATAGACAAGGGTACTCCATAAAATCTTACCAATTCTTGAATGTAAACCTTAGCATAATCTTCGGCACCATACAAAATTTTCACTGGCAAAAAGTGGGTTATTTTCATCATTTTATCCACAACCACCCATATTGAGTAAAATTGCTTTCTAGTCTTTGACAAACCCGTGATGAAATCCATATTTACTTCCTCCCATTTTCAAGTAGGTGTCTCAATATCTTGAGCCATACCACCCATTTATTGGTATTCCACATTTACTTGTTGATAATTCAGACATCCCATCACACACTTTGCTATGTCTTTCTTCATGTCATTCGACCAATAGACTTCTCTCAAATCTATATACATTTTGGTGGATCCTAGATGAATAGAATACTTAGAATTATGAGCTTCATCAAGTATCTTTTCCCTTAATCCATCAACATCCCGCACACACAATCACCCTTGGTAACATAGCACTCCATCTCCCTCTTGTGAGAAGACCTCTACCTTCTTATCAACCACCAATCTCTATAATTCAACCAAAGTAGGATCCATGTCTTGTTTCACATTCACCTCCTCTATTAAAGATGATTACACCATATATTATACCTATACACTACCATTGCTCAAGCTATTCAACCTCACACCCAAACGAGCCAAATGGTGTACCTCTTTGACTAACTCCTTCTTTCTATTCCCAACATGTACAATGTTTCCCATAGACACTTTACTCAATGCATCAACCACAACATTTACCTTGCCGGGTGATACATCACACTCATATCATAATCCTTCAAAAGTTTCAACCACCTTCTTTGCCTTAGATTCAAATCTGTTTGGCTAAACACATATTGCAAACTCTTGTGGTCGGTGAATATATCAACATGTACCTTATAGAGATAATGTCACCAAATCTTCAATGCAAACACAACAACCAACAATTCATGATCATGGGTAAAATAATTCCTTTCATGCACTTTCAATTGCCTTGAAGTATAGGCAATAACTTTTCCATGTTTCATCAAGACATACCCCAAACCTACATGTGAGACATCATAGTACACAAAAATCATTCAGACCTTCCGACAATGTCAAAATAGGAGCCAACGTAAGAAGATTCTTCAACATTTAGAAACTCTTTTCACATTTATCAAACCATAGAAATTTTGACTTCTTTTGGGTCAACTTAGTCAAAGGAGAGGCAATGGAGAAAACCCCCTCAACAAATCTTCTACAATATCCAGCCAATTCCAAAAGCTCCTAATATCAGATAGAGACAATGATCTATGCCAATTCTTTACCGCCTCCATCTTCTTTGGATCAACTTTAATACTGTTACCCAAAATAGTGTGTCCAAGAAAAACTACCTCTTTTAGCAAAAACTCACACTTGCTAAACTTGGCAAAGAGTTCTCTATTTCTTAATGTTTGAAACACAATCCTCAAATGGTCTTCATGATCCTTCATATCCCGAGAGTAAACCAATGTGTCATCTATGAACACAACCACAAACATATCCAAATACTATTTGAAGATCCTATTCATTAAATCCATTAAAGTGATGGGTGTATTTTTTAATCCAAACAAATTAACCAAGATTTAAAGTAACCATATTGAGTTCTAAATGCCATTTTTGGAATGTCATCTTGCTTCACCCTCAACTGGTGATGTCTGGACTGAAGATCAATCTTAGAAAAGTAACTTGCACCTTGTAGTTGATCAAATAGGTCATCGATCCTTGGAAATGGATACTTATGTTTGATAGTCACCTTATTTAATTGCCTAAAATCCACACACATCCAAAGTGAACCACACTTCTTTCTTACAAATAATACGGGAGCACTTCATGGTGACATACTAGGCCTTATGAACCCTTTATCAACAAAGTCTTTTAGTTATTCCTTCAATTCTTTAAATTCCGCTGGGGCCTTTCAATATGAAGGTGTAGAAATAGCTTAGGTGTCGGGCATAAGATAAATACCAAAATCAATTTCCCTTATGGGAGGAATATCGGGCAAATCATCGGAAAACTCATTTACTATAAGAACCTAATAAAGAGTAGGAACATTAAACTCAATATCCATGACTCGGGCAGTATGATATAGATAACCTTTAGAAATCATTTTGATGGCTTTCACATAAGAAACAAACCTCCCTATGAACACCAAATTGGTTCCCTTTCATTCAAGAATAGGCTTACTAGAAACTTGGAATGTGATCCTATGGGTCCTACAATAAATAGAATCATAGGATGAATGCAACCAAACCATACTAAGAAGAACATCAAAATCAGTCATATCAAGCTTAACTAGATAACATGGGAAGATTTTATGCAAGACCAACACGAGACGACTCCTATAGACATTCTTGGCTAGGATCGACTCACCAATCAAAGTATAGACCGAGTAAGGATCTAATAAGTCTTACAGAGACACATCAAACTTGATGACAAGTTAAGGAGTACCAAAAGAAATATTAGCACCAGGGTCAAGCAAAGCATACATATCATGATCAAAGACTCTTAACATACGGGTAGACACATCAGGAGAATCCTCGACCTCTTGGTAACATGTAAATCATATAATTGATTACCATGTGGACCACCACCTTAAGCTTGGGTACCTTGTTGAACTTACCCTCTTTGAGCTACTTGACTTTGTGGACACCCTTCTTTACATTTATTAGCAATATTATGATATGCAACAATCTTATGTCCTATCTTTCCACAACCAAATCAACCATTGTTTCCTCTCAAATATTCTCCAACCTGATTTTTTCCATACCTAGGAGAAGTAGCACCACCTTTCACAATATCACCTTGAGCCTTAGGGTTAGACACTCTTTCTTTGTCAAATCTTTGAGAAGCAGCTTTTGGACGATCCTTGGCCTTGTTGAAAACGTTCACCACCAGACTTCCCAAAAGAAAATTCACCATCATTATGAGCCCTCTTACACTCTCTTTTTCTCATCTTTTGTAGTTTCTTGCTCTCCACTTGTTTGGCATATGTCATGATCCTAGAGATATCCATTTCTTAATGAGCATTGTGGCCTTACACTCCATCTTTACCAAGTCGGATATACCTAAAGTGAATTTATTTATGTGGGACCTAGATTCGACCACAAAGAAAGGAGCATACATGGACAATTTTGTAAACTTGAGGGCAAATTCCCTCGCACTAATGCCACCCTGCCTCAAATTCATGAACTCCATCGTTTTTGCTTCCCTTAGCTCAAGTGGGAAATCAAGGAAAACAACCTTAAACATTTCCCAATCAATAGTCCCTTCTTCAACTTTCTCGAATTTCCATTGTGTAAATCAAACTTGAGCAACACCCTTTAGTTGATAAGCCACAAATTTGTCTTTCTCCTTAGAGGACACCCCCATAATCTCGACCACCTTATAGACCTAATCAATGAACTCTTGTGGATCCTCATCCACCTTGGAACCATGAAATTCTGGTGGATTTATTCTAGCAAAATCTCTAATCCTTGAAGATGGAGTAGGAGATTTTGGAGAAGAGACAACTTGAGCCAATATTGTGATAGCGGCCCTAAACTCATCATTTGAAACATGGTCCTCTTTAGGGACTTAAGCAGCCGGGGGAACTTGGTCCTCATTAGAATTATTTCCCCTAGGCAATGGAGAATATCATGGAGCTATTTCTAAAAATGTCAAAGTACAAGAATCAGGATAGAGGAGTTTCGAAGGCACGATGTAGATCACAAAGAAGAAAATTTTGCGTAAACATCTTGTAGCCTCCTTTTCATGGATGTGGTGCGCTTCACACCAATGAACAAGACTCTACTAGATGCAGCATGTAGGAATCTTTAGGATGCGTTCAAATCATATAATTTGATACCACTTTTATCATGGCCCGAACCTAGGGCTTAGCCGTGACACAACAAATGTATCACCAGAAGGCATCCCATTTAAGATTCCTATTCATAACATAAGCATTTATATGGTCAAAGAAAAATACATAAGAGAATAATCAAAAGCAATGTAACAATATCGAATCATAGTTTTCCTTAGGAGAATTTACATCATCATAATGTCCAATTGATGCCTCTACATCATAAGATCTCTGCGGGGTCTAGAACATAGCTTACTAGCTCACCTTCAAGACATACATCAAGAAAGTAGTAAAGTCTTAATAGAAAAACATCATAAAATGAGCTTATTTCTGAAGCATGGGAACTCACCAATAAGTCTTCAAGCACCCTCTGAATCTTTCCATGGAATGAAATAGTCACCTCATCATTCGTCCCTACATGGTTAGATCATATATGCAAATAAAGTATACAATAGTATGTGGAATGTACTGAGTATGTAGGTATACCATGAAACAAGGAACATCACAACATAATATCAATATGCATAATCATAATCAATAGAGTGAGGACAGAATATGTATGAGCAATGCAAGTTTAAAACCATGAGAATAAGAATCATTAAAAATCCTTCATAATCCTAACATACATATGTGGGAGTAAGACCATAACCGATCTATAAGGCCATGTGGACTATTACATGAAATCCCGATGTTGCCTCTATACCGAGTTAAAGAGTAGCCTACTTTGCTAGGGTAGACTATATTTTACCTTATAGGATCCTTCCCACTTTGCTAAGTGCCTAACATAAACCTTACAAGAACCTTCCTATTTTGGTGTATGCTTTCCATCTGTGGATCCACTAAAATAATACCATATAGGCACATAATCATCATCACCTGTGGTGACACATAGTTATGAAAAAAGTAGGTTTTATATTAAGGACCCCTTAGATCGAGTCCCCATCTCCAATCTCATTCGGTGCTAAGTCATATCCCACAGAATATATAAATTATATATATACATAGCTTTGAACATAGGTAATACTTCATTAACATCATACTTTCATAGCTTGTAAAATAATCCTCATAATCTTTCGTGAAAATATCTCGTATCATAGGAATAGTCCATCTACTTAGCTTTTCACATAGTGTGGATAAAGTTCCTACCTTACATCATTATTACAAAACATTAGGGTCTTAATCACCCTCATTGTCATCATAGTCTCATTATTATTGTTATAACATCATCATCATAGTCATTAAAATATGCTTTCCTTACTTAAGTTCATGTCCATGGAAAACCATAGTTGTGTTATCAAAGACTAGGGCTAAGTGTGGGTTTATGAACAATTGAGTCAAAACCATGAAATTTAATGAAATTCATAGAGGAAACATGCAATTGAAATCAATTTGGATCATTAGTAAAGGAACCCAAATCAATTCAACAACCCTTAATCGTACATACTTGAAATCATAAACTTTCACTTGAAATAATACAAATCATGATATTTTTCATAATTCATGCATAATTACATACAATCATCATGTAGGAAGCTTAGTCCATGTGGTTGAAATCATAGCATAAAGTCCTTAAGAAATCATCATGAAACTTTAATAAAAGAGATTATTTTGGATTTGGCTTCATGGATGAAAGTAATCCATGAATGAAACCCTATATACCTCAAGCGAGAACCCTTCAAATTTAGAGTAGAACATACCTTGAAATCCTTCGCAAAGCTTGAAACCCTAACTTCAATAGAATCCTTGTCTTAGGAGTTACATGGATTGGAAATGTCAAAATCACCCTTCGTTAAAACTTGCAAGAGAAATTCACGAGACCCCATCTATGGGTCGTGGTTCCACCTATGGCTCGTGCTTAGTCTCGTACAACTTTTGCCACAAAAAGTTGAGCTGCTAGAATTGTCACTTCTCAAACCATGAACACGAGGACGACCCGTAGTTCCTTTCACAGGCCATAAGTCCCTTCGTGGGAACTCCTCGCACTTGGAAAAATTAAGCTCTTCATGGCTCCTTTCCACGACACCTTAGACTGGTTGTGGTTCCATCTATGGTCCGTCTTGTTAATCGTGAAAACACTTGTAGAAATTTCATGATTTTCCATATTTACTGGACTCAATCCACGAAACCTTCCTATGGCCCGTGGATCCATTCACGAGTTGTAGACTGGCTCGTATGACCAAGTTAGTTTAACATTTTCTTAACTTCCATTTTTCAGGACTATCATCATGAGGGGTGTTACATCTGAATCGCGTACTGTAGGGCCCATTTAGGGGTGGCTCTCCCAAAGAAATTTTCTCTATACCTAAGGCTCGAACCCAAGAGGCCTTGGGTTCGAGTCCCCTAAGGTACAAAGTCACCTTTGTTATAGAGTGCCCCTCCCAATGTGAGACTTCTCTACATGGATTTGAATTTAGTCGAGCTTTAATATAAATATCGGACACTGAATTTTATATATAATATATATATGAACACTCACAAACAAAATATATTAGTTTAACAAATTTAGTAAAAATCAGACATATGCAAATTAAAATCATTTCAAAAATAAATCCAATACATAGTAGACAAAGACTAACTGAAAAAGGAATATAAATTTCAAGTAAATGACTCAGTATATTTAATCTTAAATTAATTTAAACGTGTGTTTGATCTCTTCATGTTGAAAATATATTATCTTTAACACAATTTATAGAAATATATCTGCCCATATTTGATATTATTCTATTTCTATACATTTTTCACAAATTTAAATTCATTAAGTTTTACACTTTTAACACTGACGTAATTGTTATTATTTAAAATTTATTTAATATAAATTAACTCAGAATATATTAAATACTATTATACAATTAGGTTAATTATTTAAGTCAAATATATATAGATTTTAGTAAAATTTTTAGTAATCACATACTATAGGGAGCAAATTTGAATTTATCACTTCCCTTTCAAATTTACAGAAATCCCATAATAAATTCCACTTCGTGATACATATAGTAGCAATGATTGATACATTTGTTTAATTTTCAGTTGAGTTTTAAAAGAAAATAATACGTAAATTAGTTTGTCAATCTCACAAATTATGCTAATAAATTCCTAATCAAAGACTCTCCAAATAAAATATAACAGATTTGTTTCAAATCAATTTCAAAATTCAAATTTAATTTTTTTACAATTTATCACCAAAAGAAAATGAGAATACCATCTGAAAAGGAGAAGCAAATAAAAAAAGGAGTTGACACACGATGAATTTGACGATCATGTTGAGACATTCTGGAATTTGGGAGAGCGATTCATGTCATTAAAGATACAAGAGCGATAGAAGAGTAGTTGGACAAACGATTTCATTTGTCAATCTTAAAACTGCCATTGTTGCAAAATTAGAAATCGGTGAAACAACGAAAACTATTGAAATACGATACAGTGTTGAAGATAAGTTGGCTCCAATGATGATAAGGAATGACAAAAGAACATGCCTAGAATTTCTATGTATCCATTATGCATTGATACATCAGACAAAATTAATGGAGAGATGCATTGCTTTGATGCTACTATCGATGAAATTATGTGTGTTGAAGTCTATGACCCTATAGGTCAATTCTATATTTTTGCTGTATTTCTTTTGTTTTGAGGTTTTGCCTAGTTAACTCAAACTTATTAGGACCTATTGAAATTGTTGGGATGGTTATTGGGTGTTTTGATTGTGAATTGTGCAAGCTTGTGAGAAACTAAAATTGCTAAAATGAGATTTCTATCAAAATCCTAGTAAATAGCCTCAAAATGGGATTTTGACGGTTTTGTTGGTTCTAGAAAGACAAATTTGTGCTACGAGAGTGATTGGTCCAAGGATGGAGGGTTCAGATTTGATTTTGGGTTGAAAGTTGCAAAATGAGTTCAATCGGATGCTAAAAGTGCATATCTATTAAAACCAAGATAAACACGCTCAGAATAAAAAATTGATGGCGTGGTCAACTCTGAAATGTCGAAAACAATCTAAAATGATCCTCCGCCACTTGTCGAGGTCATGTGATTACGTTTTGACCCCCTTAATTCTTATCTAATTTTATCCGGAGACAAGTAGGGTACTCATTTTACTGTAGAAGGCTTCATTGAGAATTCTGACTACACTGTTAGGTTCAAAATGTTGAAATTAGTGTGGTTACACCTTTTTGGTTTTGCAGAAAATGGATATCAAATGCCTCAGGAATGGCCTTGAGAAGGTTGGAGTTGAGCTGCTGCAGCACCAGCATGAATTGTACTCCGCATTAGTGTTGATCAATGCCACATTCACGGAGGCCAGACTGGCAGTACTCCACATTTGCGGATATACCTTGGCATTCGCTGAGAAGGTAAAATTCCCTAGTTCTCCACGTTCACGGGGCTCGATATGCATTCGTGGAGAAGGGCCTTGTGGTCTTTAAATCTACTTCAGCAGATAGCGACCAGAACTCAACTCCAAATTCTCAAGCTCATAGAAGGTGAATTTCAACTCTGTGTTTAGCGATCTAAAGGTCCACATGACTCAAACTTTCACAAGGAATATTGTGGTGAAGTTGTATTTGAGATTTAATGCGTAATTCGAGGTAAAATTATTGTTTTAGTTGCTATTGTTCTCAATTTTGGTGAAAACTTAGTATGTCAATTTTATAATCGAATCTTGATGGAATCGAATAAAATTTGAGCCTAAACTGATCTACTTTCCGAATGGAACTCTATGATATGTTGGGTGTGGGATGTAATTGTGTGGTGTTTGAGAATTTAGACCGAGAAAGTTGTGAAAAGAATGTTTTCCTGGTAAAGTTTTTCACTTCAATATTGGGCATTTTCTCGGTCTTCAAGGGTTCGTTTTGGGCTAAAGTTTTTGCTGTAGACTTGCGTTGTCATGGAGAACTTTTTTTGAGTTTTATTTGGGATTTCAAGCATAGTTCCAATTTTTCCCTTTTTAGGTCCTTTTGGCCTAATTTAACTCATTTCTTAAGATAATACAACCAACCTGACTGTGTCGTTATGATGAATTGTATCTTTTAGAGTTAAGCAACATCAAGAGGCCATTCAAAGAGAAAAGTCCCAACTAGAGTGATTCAGAGTTGGAGGCATCAACGACCAGGTTGGCTAGGCTTTTTCCTACCCCTAGACAAGGTGTAATTATATGCATGTTGAACTGAGATATATGTATTATGCTAGTTGTTCCTGTTATGTGTTATTGTATCCCATATTATAGGCTGTGAATTATTGTCAATTTGGTATATTTGGGTACTACTAATTATAGGGAGGCCTGATAAGGGTTGTATATGAGCTTATACTGTGAGACAGGTATCTTGTTTTACCTATACTATTGTCTATGAGATCACACTACTGATGTTATTGAGATGTGATTATTATGAGGCTAAATGTTGAATACATGTCATACTGTTATTGGTTTCTGATTGAGATATCCTCCTGCAAAGCTGGGTTGTTATGGAAATTTATGGTATAACTGTTGTTATCATGTTACCCTTTTGTTACCTTTGGTTAGCTATATTACTACACATTAGATTTGATTTTATTACTGATTATTGATACATACGATTCTATGTATTGTGGTTAGTTATTGGGTTCTTTTCCTGTGTATCAAAGATAGGGGTGTAGTTTTTACCATTAGAGGGACGGTGATATTAGGATACCTTATTGTGAGCATCGTTGCCTAATTTACTTTGGGCATAATATGAATTTGGAGATTTTGGATCCGGATATACTGGTTGAGTGAGTGATTATTGATATCTTGAGTCCCAGATGACGCTCACTATCGTTGTGAGCCCTAGTGGTCACGTCCGAGAGTTTGAGTACTTGGTGATGCTCCCAAGGTCTGAGTCACAGTGGTCGTAATTGTTGGGCCAGACATAGATGCAGATTCTAAGAACTGAGTGTCGGTTAATATTTGGGTTGAGGACCCCATTGAATCCATGTTGGGGTGAGGCCCCCATGATTGATGCATTGGTGTTGAGACATTATTGCTATACTAAGGGGATTTTTTCTCTCACAAGGGATACATTCCACCATTACATTTATGGTCAGACCATTTTGCCCTGCTGACTGCCCGACTAGAGGCCATGTCAAAAGACTTAGGGTTCGAGTCCCCAGGTTATGTTAGTAGTTCAAGCCCCCATGTGATATTCATTTCTGAGATGGGTCGAGAACCCTGTTGTTATATGGCATTAGGGGTTGGGGGCCCGATTGACTACCTGTGGATCTACATAACCATTCATACCTATATTGTGTGTGGGTATACCTTTTGAGCAAATAGGGGATCAGGGGGCGTTTAGGCTTAGATAGTAGGGCCTTACTGATGTCTCTCAAGCCACACCTTCTTTTTTAGGTAAAACAGTCACTATCTAGTAATTAACCTAACTGAGGTTAGGGTAGATCCCTCAAGGAATATGGTAGACTCAAAATTAATTCAATGTAAGTCTTGATGACTAACCTACTTATCTCCCAAGAAAATGGTTTTTTTTGTAAAGTACGATTAACTAAACTAAATGAATGCAGGTGATGAGAAACCTAGAAGAACTAACTAGGGTAATGTGTTCCCCATGAATCTCTAACTTTATATTATCGGATAAATGCATCATTTTTCAGTGTGTAGGTGTAGGACAGTAAGCTAAGTCCACCTAAACCTTTGATCCAGCGAATAGGTAAATTTTATCCCAGAACTTGATCCGTCTCCGTGATGTGACATTACTAACCCTTACTTTTTATCTCAGTATAACTCCCCTTTATCCTGTTTGGTTGGTTAGACGAGAACATCTCAATCAAATCCTATTAATTATCTCTTTTCCTATTCATTAGTTCTTGATCCAACAAGTAACACTAGGCGAGGTCTAACATAGGCCTCCATTAAAAATTAGTTAAAGTGAAGACTTATTAATTAATACAACCTAACACACCTTCCAAGATTTATACAATATCCACTTTTACCTTGTTTATTTGACATGATTTCCACAACCCTAGTTGTGGATTTAGCTAAGCATGATCAGTATAAATGTAGAAATTATGAAGTAGAGCAGCATAATTAAGCACTTACACAGATGAATTAAGAATATGAATCTTTTTCAGCAGACGGTCAAATATCTCTCTACGCGAGATGTGTCAGTGCCAGAATCTAGATTATGGGTGGAACATATGGACCATTCCTAAAACCATCTCTGTGGCCCCAATTAGCATCTCTATCTTGGCTCATATTCTTGTTATAGTACCCTCCTCTATTATGTCTAAAAGCACCATCTCTCCCAAAGTTCCAACCTTGGTTCCCTTGACCTTGGCGCCAAAAGTCCTGATTGGACCCTTTGGCATTGGTCCAGAAATCCATCATCTGATGAGCAACAAAATAAGTGTCCTCCTCAAAATATGGTTCCTCGTACATGGTGGTCGTGGGAGATGATGAGCTACTGTATTTACTTATTCCATATTTTGCTTCATCAATAGCACGTTAGTACTGATCTGCGTAAGTTCTTGCATCACTTCCTCACTTGCCTGTGTCTACACCGGGCTAGTACTGACTGAGAATAAGCTCCTTGTGGTATACTTATCCCTCTTTCCCATGCACAGTTTGTTTTGATCACTCTTTCAAGCCTCTCAGCAACCTCTTGGAATGAACGATCTATAAATGAGCCTCTCATAATAGTATCAGCAACTTCTTGACCATTCTTATCAAGGTCATCATATAAGATCTCCACCAGGGCTTCATCAATAATCTTGTGGTCAAGAAAATATCGCAAAAACTTAGCGAACTACTCCCACGTGGCACCTATAGAATCACCAGGTATTTTCTCAAAGTTGTTAATCTCTGACTTCAAATTCATCTTTTTCGAGATTAGAAAGAAACTTTCCAAAAAGGTCTTCTGCAATTTTGCCCAACTGGTGATAGAACTTTGTGGGAGCTCATATAACCCTAATGTTTCATTGCCAGTAAGAAAGAGTGGGAAAACATAGAGCCCAACGACATCTATGGACAGGTTTTGGAATCCCATCATATGCTTACAGATAAACACAATGTTGTGTAGACGATTATATGGACCCTCTGATGGTAGGCCCATAAACAACCTCCGCTTTTGTAGCATATGTAACAACCCACTTAACATGATGAACTTAGTGTCATCTGATAGTAGAGGTAACACAATAGCTCCCGTGACATCCATTGTCATAGGGTAAAGCCGATATTGATTCCATTGATTTATTGCGGCTTACAAACCCTATGGTAGTGGATTTAGCAGAGATAGGTTTTAGTCATTCGGATTGAGTGTTGCATTCACCGCATCACCAACAACATTGTTTGCATTATCTTGGGCCATCCTCCTTAGTGTTCTCTAGATCTCTAGGTCAAAGGGAATCAAGGGATTGTCTCAGCTCCGAGTGTTATGCAATACAGTACACCTGCACGCTGAAATAGAACAAAAATAACAAGAAATATAAAATTTGAGAAATAAGGATTAATTCACAAATTACTTGAACTAGACAAGTCTAGTTGTATTCCCCGACAACGATGTCAAAATACTTGATATCGCTCAAGCCACACCTTCTTTTGAGGTAAAGTGGTCGCTATCAAGTAAATAACCTAACCGAGGTTAGGGTCGATCCCTCAGGGAATATGGTAGACTTCAGAATAGTTCAATTGTAAAGTGGGGTGATTAACCTACTTATCTTCCAAGAAATGAGGGCTTTGCAAATTAAAACTAATAAAAAACTAAACTAATGCAAGTGATGTGTAACCAGTAGAAGAGCTAACTAAGGTGATGTATTCCCCATGATTCCCTAACTCAGTATTATCAAATAATTGCAATCTTTTCTAGTGTGTAAATGTAGGACAGTAAGTTAAGTTTACCTAAACCTTTGATCCAACGTATAGGTAAATTTCATCACGGAACTTGATCTATCCCCGCAATGTGACATTATTAAGTCTTACCTTTTTATCATAATGTAACCTCCCCTTGATCCGATTTGATTGATTAGACGAGAATATCTCAATCGAATCCTTTTAATTATCCTCTTTTCCTATTCATTACCTCTTTAATTCAACAAGTAACACTAGGTGGTTCTAACGTAGACCTTCCGTTAAAAAATAATTAAAGTGAAAAGGAATAACTAATACATTCTTACACACCTTCCAAGAATTACAAGATATTTGATTTTACCTCATTAGTTCTTCATGGTTCCCATAACTCTAGTTGTGGATTTAGCTACTCATGATCAGTGTAGATGCAAGAATTATGAAGTGAAATAACATAATTCCGCACTTACACAAAGAAATTGATAAACAAGAAATCTAACTCTTCAAATATAAATCAAAATACGAATCAAGAACACCAAAAGTTATTTTTCTCTCTCTAAAACTACTAAAAACTATGAACTGGTACGAACTATCTTGAAATTTAATGAACAATAACCTAGAAACCTATTTATAATATCTAAAATATAAAATCAAAATAGAATAGAAAAACTGTGTCGACACACTCCACGGATAAATTCACGACTCGTATTCTAATCCACGGCTCATGTGTCATGATTTTGTGGTCCTCAACTTAAATCTGGAGATATCTTCTATGATACCTTTTCATGGGTCGTGTAACATTCTACAACCCGTGAAGGGTTTAGTCTGATGGAATTTCATAACTTCTTCACCTTATGATCCTCAGAGCACGACTGTACTCTTCAACTTGTGAATAGATCTATGACTCGTCTGCATGCTCGTAGAGTCACATTCAGAAAATTCACTCTTTATTGAAAATTGCTATGACACCCCATCTACGGCTCGTGAACTATTCACAATTCGTGAAAGGTTTCGTGGATCACCAAAAATTGCTGCTTTAGCATACTATGCCCAAACACTATACCAACACTGAAATACTACCACACAAATACAAAAACACATCAAATCTACTAACATCGCTTTAAGAACATATAAAATTTTATGTTTTAAGCATCAAAAGTGCTGCATTTCGACAGCACATCATGCTTCAAGCTCAAGTTTAATTGATCTTAATTTCCCTAATTTCTTCAAGGTATGTGTGATTTCATTCATGATTACCTTCTAATCAGGAAGCCCCAAATTCTATTTCTTCAATTTCATGATTTTTAAGTATGATTTGCAAGTGAATTTTTTGATTTAGCTTCAATTTGATAAAATTAAGTTATGGGTTGATTTCAATTGATGATTTTAACATGATTTCAGTCTTATTATGTCAATCTACATGGATTTTATGAGAATCAAATATGCATGTCCTTTTTTATGATGAATTTATGCATGGGTAATTTCAAGTATGTCCCAATTGTTGATTTCTTTATGGATTAAGTATGATTTCATCTTATTATA
Organism: Solanum aculeatissimum; assembly: GCA_038996855.1. Taxonomy (NCBI): domain Eukaryota; kingdom Viridiplantae; phylum Streptophyta; class Magnoliopsida; order Solanales; family Solanaceae; genus Solanum; species Solanum aculeatissimum. The sequence continues at coordinate 6,708 of JBCEWC010006972.1, read as the reverse complement.
ATGTTTTAAGTATGAATTTCGAGTACTCATGTTATTCTTTCATTCCTCATGACGTAAGCATGCATGAAAAATAATTTTTATGAGATTTGTTATGTGGATTATTATCCAATTATGATTATGACTATGCTTTTAACACAAGTATGATTATGACAAGAATGTGATCACATAATGTCTATGATATGACTTTAAGCCCCATGGGTGTATGTACAACACCATGTACAAGTTATGAATGAGTTATTCCTATGCATGAAAGTATGAAATAAAATATGATTTGACCTTTAAGCCCAAGCATGTACAATTATGAATTGATTTAGATTTTAAGCCCAAGTATGCATGATTATGACATATGATTTGGATTTTAAGCCCAAGTTTGCATGGTTATGTTATGAAGTGACTTATAATCCTATTTCAAGCATGTATATGTATATGTATATGTATATGTATTCACGTGAGATGTTTCCTTAGTACTCAATGAGATTAGAGGTACGAAACTATCCTCAAGGGTCCTTATATAAAGACTACCTTTCTCATAACTACGTGCCACCGCAGATTCATGTTCATGTTTATGCCCCTTTAAGGGATGATAATATATGTACCACCACCCACCAAAAGGGCAGGCCATAAGGTAAGGGTATAGGCTACCTTTGGCAAGTAGTTTACTTTTTCTACGGTGTAGAGGTAACATCGAGATTCCATATAATAGCTTGCATGGTCTTATATGTCAGTTGAGGTCCCTTTCCCGTTATGTTTATGTATTATAAAATTCATGCATCATGGTATTTAAGGCATATTGTTATGGAATTCTTTTCTATATATCTCTTTCTATATATATATTTGAGCCCTTGTTATCTAATGTTGAAATGCAGGTTATCATGTTCATATGCATAGCATGCTCGCATACTTAGTATATTTAAACGTACTAATGCATACTTTTGCCTACATGATCTAACCATATAGGGACTAGAGACATTTCTCATCCACATCTTCACGTCTAGATTCGATTTGGGAAAGTTTGCTAGTGGTGAGTCCTTTATTCAAAGGACAAGACCCACCTTCTATCTACCTATACTTTGTTATGATTTTCTTATGTCTTTACTTTGAGGGTGACCGTAGGACATGTCTTGTCTCCCATCCTATCTATGACTTAGATGCATTGTTGGATATCATGAGATTCAATGTACGAGCTTATATAGTTGATGTTTGTGGAGACTATGCTTATGTATTGCCCTGTGGATGATTTTATAAAGGTATGATGTGATGAAGAGATGATGAAATTCCTAAGCCCTTACTTTCGTAGCTTGAGTCATATGATCCCGCCCCTTAGAATTATTTGTTGATGAATGTGTGATGGCAAACACTATTTTCCCTATCCCCATAGCTTGAGTCCCGAGATCCCGTCCTTTAGAGTTGAGTGTTGTGTTGTGATTGTGTGCAATGAGTCTCATGCCCCTTGTCCCATAGCATGATTCCTAAGCCCATATCCCTTAGTATCACTCTTAATGTTGAACTATGCCTCCAGACCTATAAAGTGTGTATAGATGCTATTACTCTTGTTGGAGGACTTTTGGGTTCCCATTCACCATATCACTCCTAGGCTTGGGTTGTGACAGATTGTAGTGCAAAATTATATATAATTTATCTTGACTATAGGAATGATGTTGTTTCGACTTCTTGTGCTAGTGCATATTGTATGTATTGAACGGGACCAAATAGAGAAAATTATTTTAGACTGATTGATAAAAACATATTCTCTAAACTGTTAAATGTACTTATATTCTCATTTCGGATATAACTATGATGATTTGTATATATTAATTATTATTTTGATTTATTAAAAGGTGAGATTCGGAGATGAGTTAATATGCCTTGTAGATTGGATTATAATGATATGTATTAGTGAAATAATAAGTTAGTTGATGGAATCCATGTCTCGATATAGAGAATGATGATATGCCTTTTCGAGAAGCTTATAAGTTTTCATCGTGTCAAACTTTACAAGTGAATTTATGAATCCAACAAATAAAATAAGTTAAGCAGTGCTCTAAAGAAAATTAATATTTAAATTAAAATTGTCAGTAATTTAATTTATTGATTAGTATCTTTAATCTTAACATGGGAAATTTTGAAATATAAATGGAGGAGTGATATTATGAATTTTTAGTGGAATGATTTGTAATTTATTATGATAAGAATAATTCAAATTAATTATTTGAATCATTTCCATAATAGAGAGTCTCAGTAATTAATTATATGGTCCATACAGTGCACATATTTAACTAGACTCAAAATTCTATTCTTAGGAGAAAAAGAGAATAAATGTTTACGGTTTTACATTTGGACCGAAAAAATATCCCTATAAATAGGGGTTCTCCTAACCTAGAAAATTAGTGAAAAGAAATTAGGTTTTCTGTACAATGCTTGCCTACCCAAGTATTGAGACAGTTCGATTGTGAACTTGAGATCATTGTAGAAGACCGCAAAACTATAATCTAATTTGTGGATTCGCTTGAAGGTATCTGCTCATGCTTCAAGAGGTATTTATCGAATTAAATTTTAGTAAGTTATGTGTTCTAGCATAATTATATATGTTCTAGCTTAAATGTATGTGTTATCTATTATTCATATAATCAATGCAATTATTTTATACTTTCGCTGTGCTTACGATTTTTCAACAAAGAGAAGATAGAGAAATAAATAGATGAAGTTTTTAAGAGCAAAATGTTGAATATTAAAATTTAAAAAGATCCCTCACATGTTTTAAAATGTTAATAATTACATTTATAATTGACGGTAGTTTTTGTCACTTTTTGATATATTTTTGCATGGTCAAAAGTTAAAAGAAGAGAAAAGTGGGGGAAAAAAGTTAAAAGAGAAAAAAATTCAAAAATCATTAAAGAGATAATGACATAAAATTAAATTGGTAATTTCCTATGCCGCTTACCAACCAATTGAGTTTTTTTCTCATGTTTAATTAGCTAATTGAGCCCCTCTCAAAATGTTTGAGAGATATTCACCAACCAAATTACTATTCTACTGATATATTTTCGGTTCTGCCAAGACGAAAAAGAACTGCAAAATTGCCTTTGATTTCCACACTTACAGCATATTTGGTTGACTTATTTTATTTGTTTTATAATTAAAATAATTTTTTAAGTATTTTTATTGTGTTTAAATCAAATAAAAAAAGTAGCATTTAAGAATTCTTAACCTAGGATTTTTAGTTTATAAGCCAAAAAGTTATATATCCATCCAAATAAGCATTTAAAGTAAGTTTGGCAAGAAGGAAAATGTTTTCCTAGAAAATATTCTATAGGAAAATAAGGAGATTTTTTATTTATTTTCTTGTGTTAAGTATATATTATATTATAAATATTCATATACAATCTTGATAAATACTATGGGAGGTGGAAGTATGATGATGGGGTCGGAAGAGATGGGAATGAGCAGTGGCGTATGCAGGATCTTTTTTAAGCGGTGTCACCATTTAAAGGACAAGAATATCTCAAGAGGAAAATTAATGAAGATTTTGCTTTAGACCTCCAAAATTTAAGGCCCCATTAATAGTAAACTTTATTAAAAAAATATTTTGCTTAAGCAATATAAAATTTAGATAAAATTATAAATTAAAATAAATAATTGTCTACTCTTTATATTAGATAATATTTTAAATTAAATTACTCAAATCTTCATAATAATAGTTGCAAATAAATTACTAACATTTTGTAAAATACATGAAAAAAATTATAGGCCTTTTATTAAAAATTGATTTAGATGACTAATTTTGTTGGATAACCCTTGTCAAGGAATCAATAAAATGAGCAAATCACTATAATAATATTTCATAAACTCGACGAGATTTCATGTTTTGAAATATATTCATAATATCCTCATTAGAAACATTACTAAATACTTCCTTTATATTATCCATCAAATCATCTTCATTCGGCATCTCAAATCTCCATATGATGTTAATATTTTCGTTTTATTTTTTTTTAATTATATGCCTGAAGTTTTTATTTTTATTTGTTCATGATAATAATTATATTATTTCCTATTTGTTTGTTACAATAAAATAATTTAGGATTCATTAAATTTACTTATATATATTTTTTTTCAAAATTTTTAGATTTGCACATGACGAATTAACTGCGGATCATTTACTATGTTATCTGCAATCCTCTTTTATGTTATCCTAAATACTAATTATATTGAGTGGTTATTTAGCGTTGTTTTTTAAGATTTCACAAGGAGAATCAAACCCAAGACCTTCTAGCACATCTAAGGATCTAAGGAAACCTTAACCGCCGGAACTGGAAGCCATTTGCAGCAAAGAGTGTCCTTTTATTTGTTTTGACTTCTAATATTTTATTTTTAATATATACCTAATGTATATTTCGTAAAAAATTTCTACAAAGCCGTGTCACGTGACACTCCTTGAACTAATGTAAATCCGCCCCTGGGAATGAGGATTATGCAAGGTGGAGATAAAGATGAAATATATTGGAGGGTCAAAAAACAAATTGATGTTAAATTTTATTTTTGCAGAGAAAATATTTTTCTAAATTTTTGACCCAACTAAATATAAAAAAATTAAAAAACATTTTTTGGAAAATACTCCTCAATTCTAAAGACCCTTAGTGAAGTGTAAACAGGACTTAAAAACTAAAAGAAAAGCAATTACTAGAACGCTTATTGTCAAGACTTTGGTATTCAATGGGGCAGTTGATAAAGCACAACACTTTTTACTTCTGTCTATGGAGCAAAAGATGGTTCTTTAATTAGATTAAGAGAATTACTTTGAAACTAAAGAAAAGGAAGCTACTATTCTTGCATATCCATGTGACGACAAAACAATTATTTAATAAATTTTAGAGGCTAAGTCAACGGAAACATGATCCAATTGTGCTTTAAAGATATAAATTTATCTTTCTGTTAATTGTTGTTTGCTGAAAATCGCTGCCGTAATTGCTGACCCTTCCATGTGAAGTACATGAAATATTTGGTATGGCACCTTTTGACCATTATAAGTTTAAATATATCTTTTGCAATGAATAAATTATTTTTTTGTTAAATAGATCAGGTTTAAATTTAAATATAAGATTATTTTTGGTAAAAAATATTTTTTCTTAAATGGAATCCATACAAATTCTAATATAGTCATGTTTCAATGTAAATATTTAATACTGAATTAGAAATCTCCCCTACCTCCACCTCCCTCCATCATAACCCCCCCCCCCCCCTCCCAAAAAAAAAAGAACTTTCATTCACCTATTTTGTTATATTTCTTAGTTCAATTTTTTGACTAACTTTTATCCCGTAACTAATATACTTTATTTATATTTATTTATTTATTTATTAAGTAAACTATAAACTTTTTTCCTCTTTGTATTTTTAAAATGACAATTGAGGCTTAGATGGCAAAGGTAGAATTTTTTAATTATTAATTTATTATATATCGTATTTCTATTAGATAAAATTAAAATCCAAAACACCCAACTTTGTCATAAAAACATACAAATGATTTTCATTTCTTCACTGCAAAATATCACAAAAATAAAATTATGATTTTATTTATCCACCCAACATTGTCATAACATACAAATTATTTTATTTTTTCAACAAAAATAAAGTACAAAAGTAAATAAATTAGTTATGGACAAAAAGAACAACGCAATAAAATTAAGGTTGTTGATTAATTTTATAAAATTCGTTTGTTATGAACAAAAACACATCAAATGAAAAAATAAAATAACAATTTTTGTTGTTGTCTTTATGGTGAACAAATAAGATAATTGCACCTGAACAAATAAAATATTTATCTGCTTTATGAAAAAATTGAGTATGTTGGGTAGGTAAGGTGTTGTTGAAATTACAAACAATTACAATTAACAATTGAAAAAGTAAAATTGAAGAACAAAATCTTTAGGCTGAGGCGCGGATATCTCGCTCTCTTAAGGAGATTCAAGCCCACTGCAGCAAAAGTTTTCACTGGTCCAACAATAATCCTCTTGACTTGTCCCCTCCAGGATACAACAATCTAAACACAAAATGTGTAACTCAACAAACTCTGGACAAGAGTTGAGTCTCAAGCTCCACAAAAAGAACACCTCCCTTCAACTAATAAGAACTCTCTTTTTTCACAAAACTTTATGCACTCTATATTTCCTCTTATGTTTTTGTGTACCCCAAACAAATGAAGACTTCCATTATTTATAGTTAAGGAAGTCTTCCATGCAATGAATAAGAAATAATTAGGGTGGATTAATGAAGAAAATAAAAGGCCTAGAGGTTACAAAAGTTACAAGGTATAATGGAGGAATTAAGAGACAAATAAAGAGTGGAGCAACAAATATCTTGGAGTAACTCCTAAGGAGTGAAACATCAAATGGCAACCAACGGCCATAAGTACTAAATGGCCACTAACGGCCATACATATATATATATATATATATATATATATATAATATTAAAATGCTACATACATAAAACTAACAATCCCCCACTCATTTTAATATTATAGAGAGTTTATCAGCTGAAGGAAGACTACTATGCATAATGAAGGTGTGCTCTGCATAAGGGTGGCATCGGAACCGGTTCCGGCACCACCGGACCGGAGAGCATTTTTGGGGGTAGTAGAGGATAGTAGTAAGTTTAAATATATATTTGTTAAGTATGTTAAGTATGGTAGAGTATTCCTTTTTATTTTTA
>JBCEWC010006971.1:0-22146 GCA_038996855.1 Solanum aculeatissimum | reverse complement strand
AACACACCATCAACTATTATCCAAAATTTATACCACAAAACTATACAACATGTATTTCACAGTTTTACCCATAATTACACCAGATATATACATGAAAAAAATTTATTTATTTTTTTCAAAAAAAAATTATATGTTTTTTTTGGTAATTCTTTGTTTGGTGTTTTTTTTTTGGGTGATGGATGTGGAAAGTTATTGTAACATTAAACCAATTATATATCGATTAAACACCTCACATTAAACTACACATAGATCTCTTAAATACTAGAAATATATAAACTAATTATATACCATTTAAACACCCAACATCAAACTATATAACATGTATTTGACAGTTTTACCCACAATTATACCAGACATATACACGAAAAAAATTATATTATTTTTTTTTTCAAAAAAAAAATATACCAGTCATACACCACAATTTGCTCCAGGCATACACACATAAAAATAAAAACTTACCATGTTTAGACCTGATCACTGTAAATCAAAATTTGTTGACAAATGTGTGGTGCTTAATCACATCTACCAACACATTTTTGTTCTTGTAACATCAGATTTATACACACATAATAGAACAAAAATAGAACAAACTTTTACGGACCTGAAGAATCCCATTTTCCACCATGTTGTATTAAAATAAAACAAAAAATTGATTCCATCGAATTTTTAAAAGATTAAAATCAGATTTCCAGAACACAAATGGGAGATTTTTGCAATAGTGGTGAAAATATGGATGAAGATTTGTGTAATCAAACATTTGTATTTAATGTAGGTGCATTAATCAAAAATAGAAATGTGTGTAATCACTGATTATGCCACAATCAAAAAATAAAAATTTGTGTTATCATTAATATGGTCATTAAGATTTGTTTTATTTTTATATTTTTCAGATTTTTTAAGCTTAAACATTTTTACACTATTTTGTTAGTTTTGGAAATGTAAATCTTGTCATGACTTGAAATTTTGATTCTATTGTTATTATTAGTAATAACATAATTCTAGATTGTCATTTATTAAATTTTCTCTAAGCTAAATGATCCACATCAACTCAAAGGATAACAATTTGAAAGAAAACCTTCTAAATAATAGAAACATCAATTTTAAATCTATCATTATCTAGTCTATGAAGCCTCTATCCTATTCAACTAGATGGTGCCAATGATAGGTCCATGGCTACCTCAAAGAAATAGAAAATACTACGCTACAAAAAAAAAACAAATGGTATCCTCCGAATGCAGGGAGGACTCATCGAAAGCTGATAGAAGAATGAGCCTGAACGGTGCGCCTGTATATTACACTACAAAGAAAGAAAATAAAAGTGGTATTCTTCGAGTGCAGGGAGGACTCATCGAAAGCTGATAGAAGAATGATCCTCAATGGTGCACATATTGATGATTTAGCACTTATATCTATATCATAAAATGATTTAGTGCCAAATGACATCAATATATAGAATGTACCATATGTAAAATGACAAGATAGATTACAAAAATCAAAATATGTTCAAGTCCAATAACTTAACTTAGAATGATAGTCGAAGATCAATAAGACAACAAAAGATAAGGTAACTATAATTGGGGAAAGATTCAATCATATACAAGTCAGTTCAATCATATTGAGTACTATCATATCCTATTGGGAGTTTTTCTAACCGACAATCATCACCTATAAGCTAGTGATGATACAACGAAGTGATGTAGTTGACACACTCATCCAATACTTTACTAAGGTAAGGGACGATCAACCTCATTGGATCCACAATCAATCAAATCAAGTCCTCTTTTGGGACAAAAAGGAAAATATCTGATTTTATGATTCAATCCTCTCCTATATTGACTACGTAGTTTATTGAGTTTGAGTGGTTATTTACTCTCACCTAATTTGATGGTCAATACTCCTCTCAAGACTCTATATGCTCATAAAACTCCAATCAATAAATTTGATTAAGTCAATCAATTTAGTCTTATTGAACTCTCATCAATTCAACTATACTATTACAATCAATCTTTTCAATAAATCAGTTAAGTTCATACATATATTTAAGAAAACAACTCTATTTTTGTGACAATGGTTTACACTCTAGATGTTCAAGTTCAATATGATAAGAACCTTCAATGACTACTCAGTCTACATGCATAATTTAACTCGTTCCACTCCAAGACATGCACAATTGATGCTTTCGGATTTAATCAACACATAATGGTAGACTATATACAACATTCAACTAGGGTTCATAAAAAATAATGCATAATCAGTCACCTTAGATACTGACTCACAATCACATCAATTTATGCAATAGTACTCAAGAATATACCAGGAAACTAAAGATATTTCTAAGAACTCAATCATGGAGAAGTTCAAGGACTCAATTAGACCATCAATTCTATTGGACAGGAAAATAGGAAACATGGAGAAACTCAATCCACACTTTAATTTAGCCTTATATACCTGGAACATAGAGATTACAATAAAAACTTGAAGAACTAGTGTGCACTCTTAAACCCTAGCCCCTTTTGTTCTCAAAAAAATCTAAGTGTAAATGGTGTAAAAGGGTCGTGGGGTACTGTGAGGGGGTTCAAAGTAACCCTAAAATGAAAAGAATTCAATTGGAAGAGAATAGGAAAAGATAGAACTACCTTTTATTAAAATTGTTGGGTCAATCCACGAAACCTCGTTTACAGGTTGTAGATGTGTTTACGGGTCGTACAAAGCCCATTGTGGATTGAGGGTTTAGTTTTTAGGTTTCTAACATTGGGTCTATGATCACCTTCTCTGGGTCATAGACCCATCTATGGGACCATCCTGTCAGTTTGTGGTTCAAGGTTAAGAGACGTGGTTTCTAGAATTAGGAACCACGAGATCCCTATTACTGATCGTTAAAAGAATTACGAGTCATAGATCCCTCTCATACTTTATTCCAATAATTAGAAATATTTCTAGGATTTTTACGCTAGGGTTTTACGACTCCCTTTCTACAACTCATGGAATGATTTATGAGTCATATACCCAAATCGTGGGCTCAATTCCAAAACTCAAAATCTCACCAAGTGTCAAGGGTTATCATGAGGACCATATACGAATCATAGAACTATGTACGAGTTGTCAAAACCCTTTTGTGGTCACTAGCGGTGACAAAATTTCTCAAACTTTCCTTGGGATTTATAGGCCGTACAAGATAGAATAATTTAGGGGGTGTTAAAAAAGTATAACACAAGTAACAAGATAATAGACAAAATAAACAATAGACAAGATATATGAGATGAAGGAGGGGGAGAAAGAAAGTGTACCTGGGAGAATCAAGTCTAACATCTTCTAGCATGAAAGAAAGGCTAAAAATCTACTCAACAAGAGAACAAGCGGCCAAAAATGCCAAGAGTCTAATAACAATCTAGAAACGTAGGGACTAAACCAGCCCAACCTAAAAGGATACATATTCAACCAATGAGGGGATAAGTTACTATATAACAAAATAACACATGCAAATGTATATATGAGCAAACAATAACCAACCAACATCCCATACCACTGGCGGTACAAACAACAAGCAGAACCCTGACCGACATCCAATACTACTAGGGGACCAAGCAACAAACAATATACTAGTGATGGCAATACATGTGAATGCAATGAATGATACCTCTCTACTGTGTATATCCACAGGTGTTGTATGACCTACCCAACCCACCTAGAAAGGTAGGAACCATAGTGTCCTCCACCCAATATAATGTCTCTTTGGCATGAAGTCCCACAAGAGCTCAGGAAACCATAAGCAATACTTAGGCCCGCAACAGGACATATCGTAATCAATGCCTCCATTGGTAATAATTGCGAAGTAGTAGTATCCATAATGCAGAAAAGGTGTTGACGCATCGACTAGTCAAATCATAAAAAATTGAGGTTATCCCAGATGTCTCCTATAAGCTTAGGTAGAAAAGAGTACTTGATGCCTCCAAAATATCAAATTCAAAATATCACATAATCTAATTGGTACAAATCTCGATAAAAAAGCCAACTAAAAAGAATCCATTAGATATCCACCATATAAAATGAGTCTAAACCAATGCCATATCAGCAATACAAAAATCATTTTCACACTCTCTCTCTTTGTGCATAATGATGAGTTAATGCATGACTGAGATCGTACTACAAAATTAGCATGAATGAGAAATTAATTCAATGCATGCCATTCCAGTATTCAGACAAGTCACACAAATCTAGAAAAGCAAGCCACTACCTCTATAAATATGAAGGTTGAGAGAATCAATCTGGGATCCAACTACTCCTCGATCACCGCCTCAAGCCCAATAATAAACAACAATGTATAATCCAATGGAAACATCATGAGCAACAACTAAGGATACAACTAATGAGTTCTAAGTGACTAAAAACAAGCAAGGAGGTGAAATCTATCTCAACAATCATCGCCTATATCAAGTCCACAAATCAAGTTAACAACTGAGGCAACTAATCGAATCTACAACCACAACAATCTCCTCAAATCTAAAAAATCTGACACAAGATACATCACCAAAAATAAGCTTTACTGGAAGCCACAACTAGATACCATAATGACAAAGATTCCAACCTAAGAATTTAAGGCTCAACCTAGTCTAAAGATATCCAAAAATCTGCCAAAAGGGATACTCTACCTCAAATCACAACATGAATCAACATCAAGCCTAAACTGAGATTTTCATATGTTTTTACTAGTCTAAAGATCGTCTAGAAATTATGAAAAAAAGGATAGAATGGAATGAAATGGAGTACTAGGAAAATAAAACCTAGATTTACATGAAATATATACTAAAAAATATCACGAAGAGTCTAGCCAAGAACATGATTTGTTACCTACCTCGAAGCTGATCACACACGCTCCAAAATCACTCCACAGTAGCTATCTGCATCAGAATCACCTTTGAATGCCGCCACACTATCAAAATATTGATATATATATATAAATACAAATATTTTGACATCAAAAACATAATTGTTGAAGACAATGAGGCAACTATTACATTTCGTGGCTAGATTCGGACATTAAGATTGAAGATTGTTGGTGAGTTTCCATACTTCAGGAACAATCCCCTTTATGATGATTTTTCATTTAGACTTTACTATTTTCTTTGATGTACATCTTGAGGATGAGATAGTATGCTATGTTCTAGACCCCACCAAGATCCTTTGATGTAGAGGCTTGTTTTGGACACTATGGATTGATGAAAAATCCCCTATGTGAATTATAGTATTTTCATATTTTATATGTTTTGCTTGCTCATTCTCTTATGTATGCTTATATCACCTTATGTATGCTTTTGGCATGAATACGAGGCTTGGGTGGGATGCCATGGGGTGTCACATTGCCGTGTCATGGCTAGGCCTTAGGTCGGGAGCGTGAGACCCCCATTTTGTCATAATGACCTCATAAGAAATTTTTTACTTTGCCTTTGGGTCTGGAACGTCGAATTTGATAGGATAACATAGTTCGATTATGTACATGGGGGTTCCAAATGAAATCTGAGTACCCTATTGGAAATTTTGAAAGTGGGACCTCTAAATATAGCAGATTTTCAAATTTGGACAAGCCCCATTTCTAAAATTTGAGAGTTGATATCTTGGTCATTTGGGGACCAAATTCAGTGATTTAGAGGTCAGTTTAGAAGAAACTTTTGTAAGGAACACTTTGGCGAGTTAAGAAACTTGATTATAAACTTTGTTTAGGTAAAAAGGAGTTTTTAGTTACTACATTGTGAATTTTCAATTTTATTTTTAATTGATTTTTGAGGTGTGATAACTTAGGCATTTAAAACTCATTTTTAGTAATCTTTGGGTCTAAATTAGATGGAATTTCTCAAGGATCATCGTGTTGGTGCCAAAATTGATCGCAAGTACTTCATTAGAGGTAAATAATATAATTTTGCTACTGGTTTAGGTGAGTTTTGAGTACAAAATTATTGAAAACTTTGAAGTTAAATTTGAAGGGAATTTCGGGGTGAAATTGGGTAATTCTAGGGTCTAAGTTGTGGGTTTTGTTTGCAAGAAACGCAATGTTGAGCTCGGAATCTGAATTGGAGTCTTTGTTTGAGGTAAAAGTTCAAATTTAGCTGCTATCATGCACCATTTTTTAGTTGAATCTTTTAGGAACTTTGGGAGCTATTTTGGCCCAATTTTTGATGATTTGTAGGCTAACTTTTGTGAAATTCATAAGGAATGCATTGGTAAGCTTGAAGTTGGGATTGAAACTTCCGTTATAGGTAAATTAATGAATTTATCTTTTGCATTTGGATATTTGTGAACTATTTTTGGTAGAATTTTTAAGTGTTGATATCTTGAGTATTTTGAGTCTATTTTACATGATTCTTGAGGATAAATTATGGGGTTTTCCCGAGGAACGTCAGGGCGTACTTGGTTTTAGCTGTGGAGGCATTGTTTTTATTATTTTCTTGAACATAGTTGTTGTTATATGTCATTTTTAGACTAAACTTTTGGTGATTTTTGGGAGTTAATGTCTTGGCCATTATAGGTTAGAATTGACTGATTCAAAAGCCTAATTTGTGGGATTTTTCATGATGATCATTATGATGTGATAAAAAAGTGTCTTGGAGACTTTGTTAGAGGTAGTTTTGCTGTCAAAGATGCTGACCCTTTTCTTGAAATTCTCTTTCATTATGAAAATACTATTTGATTCGAATTCCTTCGTTTTGAGCTTTGAATTGTGCCTTATTTTGAGGTACAAGTTTTCGGTTATATTTGTGACCTTTTTATGAGGTTGATTTTAGGATTCTCTCCACTGATCCCACAATCTCATTATACCCAATTCTGGGTCAAACTCTAAAAATTACGTTCTTGGTATCAAAACACTCATTTTTTCTGTAGATTTATAAATTGACAAGTGTGGTAGCAGTTGAAGGTATTTCAGATGTGGATAGCTACTGTGGAGTGGATTTGGAGCGTGCATGATCGGCTTCAAAGTAGGCAACAATCTCTAATTTGACTAAGCCCATTCTGATATCATCTAGTATGCATTTCATGTTAATTCGATTTGTACTTGCCTTGTATCCTACTGCTTTCTATTCTATCTTATTTTCGTGATCTCTGATCAAGCCTTAGTGTGACGGCCCACCACTTGATCTTATAAAAGGGGGAAGAATCTAGAGTCTTAGAGGGGTTAGAATGCTCTAGAATTTTATAGAGAAGTCTTGAAAATTCTTTAGAAATATTGTGGATAACACTTGAAGCTCTTTAGAAGACTCTAGAATAATATAGAAGAATCTTTAGAAGACTTAGAAAAAATCTAGAGCAATATAGTCATGTCTTGAAGAGTCTTAGAGAAAACTCTAGAATTGTAGAATATCCTAGAGAAGGACTAAAGTGTAAATATTTAGGGACTTGTAATGTAAATATTAATTACACTTTAACCCCAAGTAGGTAGTATAAATAGAGAGGGTCATTTTCTTAGCCATCCAGAAATTGTAAGACAATCTTCCAAAGCAATACAAGTCTTCTTTCTTAAAAAGCTCTCTTATCTTCTTAATCTAGTATTCCCTTAGCGATCTAGTTGAATAGGCTTACTTATATTTGCAAGATCATGAAAGATTCATGAGCAAATTGATAAGTGTTGCACAGGAGTCTTAGCGAGAGTTCTAAGTCCATGACAATGTGGTATCAGAGCAGGTCCTACTAAGGAAAGCATGGCAAGTGAAGAAGACTTCAACGCCACCAACGTTATGCCAGATGTTGGCAAGAAGCAAAGTAAGGGGAAGAAGAGCTCCAACAAGGTTGAAGAGGTGCCGATCGAGTTGACACCAAACGAGGCCATAATAACCTACTCACTCTCGACCACCGAGTTGAGTGATGAGGAACGTGGTAAGGAACCCGTGGATGTCAATCTCGATATAGGATGGATCACTAGGGTGGATGCTGCCAGACAAGAGGTGGAGTTCTTAGGCAAATGCTTGAATCAGTTTGATGTTAGGTTCAAGACCTTGGAAGAGTTCACCCTTGAGGAGAACGACAACATCCAAAAGGAGTTGGGAGAGAGTCAGGCGGCGGAGTATGTGCTAAGGGAGACCATCACTTCCTTAAAGTGTTGGCTCATGGGGGAACTAAGTAAGATGGAGGCCATGAGCACCACCATGGAGGCCATAGGTGCAAAGATTAGGACACTTGAGGAAGGCATGGCTGACGGGAAATGCATTGGGATTCCTGGACAAAAGGAGGTCAGGATTGAGGCTTCCAAGCCACCAGCGTTCAAAGGTGCCTGAGACACACAGGAGGTGGAGAATTTCTTGTGGCACTTGGAAAATTACTTCAAGTGTAACAAGGTAAGAAGCGATGAGATAAAGATCAACACAATTTGTATTTGATAGGGATGGCCATTTTATGGTAGAAATTAAAGGATTCAAAAATAGGGAAGGGCTTGTGCACCATTGACACATGGGAGCAGTTCAAGAATGAGTTAAAGAAGGCCTTCTTCCCAAACAATGTCATCTATGAGGCAAAGCATAAGTTCAGGGAGTTGAAGCAGACGGGTAGCATACGAGCATATGTAAAGGAATTCACTACCCTTACACTTCAGATTCCCAATCTCACAAATGAGGATATGATGTTCCACTTCATGGACGGACTATAAAATTATACCAAGATGGAGTTGGAATGCCGACAAGTTAGGACCATTGACGAGGCCATCACCCAGACAGAGGCTTTGACAGACTTTCGGTAAGACAAACATGATAGCAATGAGGAAAAAGAGTTGGGAGGTAGTCATGACCAAGGTGGGGGAGATGGTGGCAAAGGCAGAGGTTGGAAGCCATAACCCAAATATCATGATACCTATAGGCCTGATAACAGAAAGGTCGAGCGTCAAAGTGATGGAGGGGCCAAGGCGTGCTACATATGCGGAGAGTCATATAGTTATAAGAAATGCCCTGAGATGAAGAGCCTTGGCGTCATACTAAGGGAACGGAAGGAGCATAAGGCACAAGAATAGGCACCCGAATTAGGGGAAGGATTGAGCACAACATAGGTAGGCATGATTGGGCTATTTGGAGCTATTATGCAACAAATAAAAAAACAAAAAGAGTATAGTGCACAATACGTGGACATCACAATCAATGGACGTCCCGCTCATGCCATAGTCGATATAAGAGCAGAGGCAAATATTATGACGAAGTCTGCGACAACGAAGTTTCGGTTGAATCATAGCCTAAGTAATACACAACTTAGAACACTCAATGCACTAACAACTCTTGTGTGCAGAGTTGCTCAGGGAGTCGACATAAAATTGGGCAAGTAGCATGGTAAGACCAACTTTTATGTCGCACAAATAGATCTCTTTGACATAATTCTTAAAAAAGAGTTCTTTCAAAGGTGTCATGTGGTGATCGAACCCTACCTCTAATAACTTGTGGTCATGGAGTAAGGAGGTTCCTACATGGTAACCTTAGTTAAGGTGCCCAAGTCAGAGAGGAAAACTCAACTATAGACCTTGCAGTTTGTGGAGGATATTATGAAAGGGTTGCCATTGTCATGCTCCACGCCCGATAGGAAGAAAGGTCGTCGAAGGAGAAGTTAACAAAGAAGGCCAAGTAGAAACAAAGACAACAAACCACAGTAGTATCCCTCGGGTGCTGTAAAGAGCAAACTCCAAAGGAGACCACATAGGGATGACATAGAGATTTATGGTAGTCTAAGATGGAGACTGAGAGTTCAAGAAGAGCCAGGGAGTTCCTACTACAACATTGCACCAAGGACGTCACAACATCAGGTGGAAGAGAGTGTGATGGCCCATCATTTGATCTTGTAAAAGGGGGAAGAATCTAGAGTCTTAGAAGGGTTCTTAGAAGGCTCTACAATTTTGTAGAGAAGTCTTGAAAAGTCCTTAGAAATGTCTAGACTTTGGAGAATTCTAGATCAGGGACTAAAGTATAAATATTGAGGGACTTATAATGTAAATATTAATTATACTTTGACTCCAAGTAGGTAGTATAAATAGAGGGGGCCATTTGCTTAGCAATCTAGAAATCTAGAAATTGTAAGACAATCTTCCAAAACAATACAAGTCTTCTTTTTTAAAAAGCTCTCTTGTCTTCTTAATCTAGCATTCCCTTAGAGATCTAGTTGAATGTACTTACTTGTATTTGTAAGATCATGTTAGATTCATGAGAAAATTGACAAGTTCCACACGGGAGTGTCAGCGAGAGTTCTAAGTCTGTGACATAAGGCTAGTAAAGTCCTTGTTAGACCTTTATTTAGGGTTAGAGCTATGTTAGGTCTTAGTTGGAATAAAATACCTTTGTTAAGATATTGTGAGTGGCCCTAGAATGAGTTTGAGCTTCAATGTATTGTTGTGGACTTTTATGATACTTATTGCTATCCATGACTTCTGGTGAGGCTTGTTTGTGGCAGTATATTGAGTTGGTGGTCGAGATTTTTGTGGATTTTTGTAGCCATAGGGTTGATTTATTGATACTCTATCCTAGCTTATGGTTTGACCTTAGAGATATTTCTTCCCCGAGCTTGTTCCCACTTGAGATGTTGTGATCACTTAGTTGTGTTTTTAGTTTTATGATGGATTATATTTGATTGTGGATTATATTATTCTGTATGGTTGGGCTTGAGGCCTTAAAGAGGAGCATCTGGACCCTAGGTTAGTCCTCTCGACTTTTGTCTTTATAGCGGTAGTGGGTTATTTTCTAGTTTTGTATGACTTGTCTAAATACTTGGATGATATGCATAGCATTGGTTGTTCATTCATACAAATTTTATGGAATGATCCCGGTCCTGTATTTGACTCACCATTGTGAATGGAGAGGAGGTGGGGAAAATGGCAATCAAGTAGGTTCTTAGCAAATTTTCATTGGGATTCATACCACTTGGACCTTATGACTAGTCGTTGGTACTTTTGGTGATAAAATATTTTTGGTTAAGTCTATTGAAGCATGTTAGCCTTAGTATAGGGTGATGAAAACCTACTCTAGGTGCCCCAATGTCGTTTCGTCTGACTTAGATCCCTGTAGAATGGTATAATAGACTAGAGTCTGGTAATTAGGCCTTAGCTAGATAGTAACTTGCTCAAATATACACCCTATCATCCATAATCCCCTAGGTTGACACCCTTGAGTTATGTTGGTGAAGTTAGGTCCTATTTCACTTCAGTCTTAATTCTAATTTATGACTTGGTGGTTATATTGACTCAATTTGTTGAGGTAGGAATTATTTGATGGTTATTAGCATGCAGTTTGGAGAAAGGAAAGTTTGACACTTTCGACTAGTCTTTGGTGAGCATTCCAGGTATTGGGCAATTCCGACCTCGACCTTCCTCATAAACCAGGAAAGAATTTTAGGTATTGGGTAGTCCTGGCCTTGACCTCCCTTATAAATTAGGTGAGCATTTTGGATATTGGGTAGTCCAGCCTCAACCCCTCTTATACTTTTAGGCAACCATTCCTAGTATTGGACAATCCTGGCCTTGACCTCCCTTATAAATCGAGCGATCATTTCAAGTATTGGGCAATCTCGGCCTCGACCCCTCTTATACTCCTTAAGAGATATTTTGAGTGGTGGTAGTCCCAACCTTGGCCTTTCATAGGATATCATGGTGGATAGGTATCATGCATTGCATTCTCATGCATTATCATCCCAGTATATTATTTTTTTGCGAGGTCCCCGATAGTATGGAATATTGGTCAGTGTTCTGTTTGTTATTTGTATTGCTGGTGGTATGGGATGTCGATATGTTTTGTTCTGTTTGTTATTTGTATTGCTGGTGGCATGGGATGTCAGTATGTTTTGTTCGCTTATACTTTCTCTGCCTATGTTATTTTGTTGTAGTGATTCTAGAGTCTCGGTAGACGTAATCTATTCTTTTTAGATTGAGCATATATACCCCTAGGTTGATTCAGACTAGTTACACCTGATTTTTTTTTTGGATATTATCAATAAAGGTAATAGAATTAATTGATTATCTTAGACACTATATTTTCTTCATTATTATTTCCGATTTGTTTTCATAACTTGTCTTTCATGCTAGCAGACAATAAACTTGATCCTCCCAGGTACACTTCCTATCTTTTTTTTGACATCCTGTGTATTTACTTGCTCGTTATCATGGATGCTAACTTATTAGTTATGCTTTACTGGCCTTATTCTGATGATATTTATACTTTTTTTTAATCTTTGGAGCTCAGTCGGCCTATGCCTACTGGGTACTCATACTACACTTCTGCCCTTGTATATCTTGGTGCGAGTTCCCGCTGTTGATTTTTATTTATGTAGAGTAGATCGAGATCTCAAAGATTGTGGTGAGCTCCTGGCATCTGAAGTTGCCAATTTTCATCTTGTTGTGTTTAGACTAGTCTTTATTTTGTATTCAGAGATAGTCTGTACTGATATTGTATTTTGTAGAAGCCTTGTACTTTTATTTTATATATTAAGAGCTCGAATACTGATTCATGCTAGGTTTTGGGGCGGATTTTTGTATGTTGTTTTTCCAGATTTGTGATTTTTCCTCTTGTTGTGATAGATTTTACTTCATATAGTTGTCTTCCGCAATATAGCCCATAATGGAAGGATCTGGGTTATGGGATGAACTTACTTACCGATAAATTGGTGTAGGTGCCCTCACGACCCAAGAAATTAGGCCATAACATCTATGTCCCTCACATGACTCACAACTTGAGAAAAACTAGGCCCTACTGCTACCAAATGTCTGATGTCAAATGGAGTGGTAAAGTCAATCTTCTGACAAATCCCTAGATCAAATCTTACTCTATAGGGAAGAAGGTAAAGGCATGTCCATTCCACTCAAGAAATCTAACCAAATTATTTGAAATAAATGATGAACCCTACTAAAGGACTACTGATCCATCTCTAGCCTGATAACCACCTTTCACAACTCTAGTCGGATGTGTTAATGCCTTGGACATGATTGTCGGTAACCTCACGTTATCCATATAAAAGAGAATGAATTCTTAACAAATCAATTTTAGTGATTATTAAAAGTCATAGTACATGACAAGGAGTCAAGAACCAGAATTTCCTAAGATGCCCCTATAGCCTCCCGAAGATAGGATATGGACGTCTCCGTATTGACCCATAAGACTCTATTAGGCATTGATCTCATAATAATGATGCCAATCAACCTAGAGCTCTGATACAAAACTGTCACAACCCGATTTCTCAAGCCGTGATGGCACCTACCCCAGCCCACCTGTAGGTAAGCCTAACCCCTATCCCACAACCTTAGGCAATGGACTATCCTACAGAAGACAACCATAATAACTAAAAGTTATCATAATAAGGGAAGAACCTTCAAAATAAAAAATAATAAATAGACATCCACCCCCAGACCTAGCATCAGTTAATAATCAAGCATCTAATAAACAAAATAAGAGTACAAGGCTTTTACAAAATGCACTATCAGTACAGACTATCTATAAATACAAAATAAAGACAAGTCTAAATGCCAAAGAATGGAAATAAGCAACTCTGAATACCAGGAGATCACCCTAATATCTGAAATCCTCATCTTGCTCTGCATAAAAGGAAGTCAATAGCGAGAACTCACATAACGATTTACAGGGGAAGAAGTATAGTATGAGTAACAAAAAAAAGTACTTAGCATACATAGACTGACTTAGCTCCATAGATAAACTAAGTATATATAACATGAAAATAAGACAAGTATACAACAAGTAACAGGATAATAGACAGGATAAGCAATAGAAAAGATATACGAGAAAAAAAGGGAGAGAAAGAAAGCGTACCTGGGAGAATCATGTCTACCATCTACTAGCATGAAAGAAATCTAAACATCTATTCAATAAGGGAACAAGCATCCAAAAACATCAAGAGTGTAATAATAACCTAACAACTTAGGGACTAAACCAGCTCAGCCTAAAGGGATACATATTCAACCAATGAGGGAATACGTTACTACCTAACAAAATAACACAGACAAGTGAAAATATAAAAAAAAATTAACCAATTGGTATCCCATACCATCGGCGGTACAATATGCAAGTAGAACCCTGATTGGTATTCCATACTACTGGGAAATCAAGAAACAAATAATATACTAGTGATGGAAATTCATGTGAATGAAATGCATGATACCTCTCCACTGCAGATATCCACAAGTGTCGTATGACCTACCCTGGTCCAGCTAGCACGGTAGGACCTATAGTGTCCTCCACCTAGTATAATATCTCTCCGGCATAAAGTCCCACGGGTGCTCCAAAAACCTGTATGTACTGCTTGAACCTGCACCAAAACTTATCATAATCAATGTCTTCATCATTGATACAAGAGGAACAATAGTAACCATAATGTAGAAAGGCATAATATGTAATTATATCTCACGTAATTTTATGCATACAAATAATTACTTTTCACACATTTTCAGTTATTCAAGTAATACTATGCACATAATCACATCATGTTATTTAGACAAGAACATTCCACACACTAATAGTTATACATGCAACACTATGTACATGATCACATCATGTAATTTGGACAAGTACACTTCACACAATGATAATTATATAGGCAACACTATGCACATAATCATAATTTCAAGCTAATCATCTGAGAAAGTCAAAATTATCAACTTTATTCACTGATGACCATTAGTTGATCATCCATGTGTTGCACTGTCTTTATGGTCAGATACCAATTAGATACTTTCAGATTCTAACTTTCCTTGCCTATGTTCCTTCAGCCGCATAATGACATTTGATTTACCTTCTTAAAATACCAATTAAAATTTAGAAATACCAATTGGACTCAACTTATAGCACAAGCAACAAACTATATGAAAAGGGAGAAGAAATGAAATAACTTTCTAGAATACTTCATAGTTGATGATTGGATGTGGACATCCACAGGAGTCCACTCCACCTTTGCTCTTGTACTGGAAGACTAATAATTTAGACTCTAATATCAACTTAGCACGATGTAACCTATCAAACCATGCAAATACCTACTCTAACACCTAAATAGGAGAACTCTTAATTTTCAATCAATTAAATCATGTAAAAAAATAAAAGAAACAAAAAATTATACTAAAAAGATCATGAAATTATCAAGTCCAAAGTTAATTTTTTAAAAAAATACCTGATACACCCCCAAGAAATCTAGTCTAAATAAGTACAAAAGCTTTTAAGAATACAATGTGAGATAAAATAAAGACAAAACTCCTACCACAAGGAAGGAAAAGTAGAAGTTGTTGGAGATCATCTTTATCTTCACTTAGAAGTTGTTGGAGATCATCTTTGTCTTCACTTAAGAAACATCATTGATCTTGCAATAAGACTATACCAAATGGTATAAAAAGATTAGTATTACTACAAATAATCCATATTAGTAGGCATCACCATTCAATTCGAAAGTTATCACATAATATAAGGTAAACATTTAAAAAAAGTATGCAGCAAGAAACTGCATCACCCAATTATTCTGTTCATATGCTCTTACCATTTGAATTACCTTAATGTAACTAGTACAATTGATTCTAGCTTTGTACCTTAGTTTTTTTCCAACTCTGATATTGATCAAAACTTAACCCCTCTATCACATAAGGGTGCTTAAGAATACACACCGCTACTACTCTGTCTATTCAGTCTACCACTTATCCCTATGCTCTCACGTACGCACCTAATACTGGACTACTTAGTATTCATCTATAAGATGGAAAAGTTTAGATCAGTTTACATCTTTTTTCTACTTTTTCTGCACTGGCTTGTTATGGTAGAACCTAACCCGCTATAGTAGCCCTGCCATAGCGAGGTTCCACCCACTAGAATGATTTGTATAGAGATAGAGACTCAGACTTTCCTTTCTATACCCCTATTAACACATATAACAATAGGACTAAAGTTTAATTTGATACTAAGTTACCAAGACCCAACTTAACAACATATTGAATATTCTCCACTTGATCACACACAATCTTATACCTGATTATATAAAATATATTAGATAACCATGATGTAGTAAGAAAAAATGATACACAATTACCTTTGAGTCTTTTTCTTTGATATGTATGCCTTGTTTGATTTGGGTGTCACTTTGTCTTTTGTGACCCCTTATGCGGCTTAGAGATTTGAAATTCTTTCTTAATTATCTTCTTGAGCCTTTTGGTGTGTCCATTTTGGTTGGTGAGTCTATTCTAGTTGAGAGAGTCTATAGAGATTGTATTATGTTCATCTATCATAAATATATCATGCCTGACTTACTCGAGCTAAACATGGCTGATTTTTGATATTATTTTTGGCATGGACTAATTTTATGCTTGTTATGCTTCGGTTGATGTAGAACTCATATTGTCAAGTTTTAGTTTTAAAATTAAACTTTCATAGAGTGGAAGGGTAGTTTAGCAATGCCTAAAGGTATTCAACCTTAGATCAGTCCAAGAAGTTTATGAATTGAATCTAGTTCTACACCAGATAAACTTCTATAAGATGTATCTACGATTAGCAGATGATTTTATGGATCGTAGATAGGAATCGTAAGTCCCTTCCATACTTGGTGAAATCTGAGCTCCTTGAGGACCATGTCTACAAACCCCTAGTACGAGTCGTACAATGACCTACGAGTTGTAGATCAAATCGTAGAGTTGAGTGTCACATTCTAGTAGCTATTGGAATGTGCACAAAGTTAGATAATCTATAAAAGAGTCCATGGTTTCAAGATAGTAAAAATTATTCTAAGTTTAGGTGGATCTACTAGTAGGGTCTACGTCATGTACTCAGGACTATGACTCATAGTCCTTGTCACGTAATTTTGAACTGAAAAGTATAATCTCTTAATCATGATGTACGAACTAATAGGACGAGCACGTAGGAGGATCTACGATACGTAAAAGGTGATGTAGATCGAATCGTGCAAATTTCAGTAGCTCAATTTTTGAGCACCATGTTCAACGAAGGGTGATTTACAATCTGTAGAAGTGACCACGACCCATGAACAAGGTCTCATAGTTCACTTCAAGAGTTTTATTGGAAGGTGTTTTAATTTTTTCCCTTTTTCATGTTAAATCCTGAAATTTTGAAATTAATTAAAGTCCCTTATCAATATTCTAGGGGTATTTTTCTCATTTACACTTAGATTAATTGAGAGCAATGATTGAGGAGAAAAAGAAAGCTAGGATTTAAGTATTCAATCTTTGTTCTTTGAGTTTGATTGTTCATCAATTTCTAGGTATGTAAGGCTAATTGAAACGTCGTATTAAGTTCACCCACACGCCCTACGTCTTCATTGAGTCAAATTGAGTTTTGAGGATTGAGTTGTGAGTTTTCCCACAATTTGCGTCCTTGAGTTTATTCATGATTCTATTGACTTCTTGCATATTGTTGACATACTTTGATGTGTTTATGAGTTTAGTACTTAAGAAACATGTTCATGTCTTCATTCACATGAATCTTAATTGAGTATTCCATTCAGTATATTTTATGCATTGATTGATTTGGAAAGTATGATTTGTGAACGTATTGCATGAGAATGAGATGAGCATGTGTTGAGTCTGCAGATGCTTTAACTACTATATTATTCTTAAAATGAGTATTTTGTGTATAAATAGTATTTTGAGATAGAGTTCATAAAGCCTGAAATATTTTAAAAGCATGTTTTAAATGGAAGAGTTTAATTTGATAATTGAGATGGGATTGAGTTTGATGAGAATCCAATGAGACTAAACTAATGATTTGAATGAATTGAACTAATTGAGTATATGAGCATATTGAGTCTTTAGGAGTAGTATTAGCATCGATTTGGGTAAGGGTAAATAACAATTCAAACCCCATAAACTATGTTGCCAACATAGGATAGAGCCTATGCCCCTCTTATTCCCAAAGAGGACTTTGATTTATTGTAGATCCAATGAGGTTGATTATTCCTTACTCTGACAAAGTATTGAAAGTCTGCGGTAACAACAGTGTAAAACATTGTATCATCACTAGCTCGTAAGTGATGGTTATCGGTTCGAGAAACTTCTTGATAGTGTATGATATGATTTGACTGAGTGACATATTATTGAGTCTATTTCTAAAGCATAGTTTATTTTTTTTCTTGTATTACTTTACTAAGTTGAGTCATATTTCTGAGTTGAGTCATTTGAATTGAGTATCTTTCGAGCCTAATTTTTATTACAACTATTTTGCATATTGTACATTCCCCGTTTGCAGATACAAGTACCAAAGATCATCAATAGGCGCTTCGTTGAAATTTTACTCAATTTTCTTGATAGTGATAAGACCTCCTTGCTTTCAGAGGAATTATATTTATTTTATTTATTGCTTTAAGTAGTTCTTGCGATAGCCATGGAGCTGTCGTTGACACCTTCTTGATAGTTGGATAGAGGATTCATAGATAGTGGTAGAGTAGAGTTGATGTATCTATCCTGAGATTTGTTTTTGAGATCTTTCTCTTATGATGTTGAGTTGATTTGGATTTCTATTTTAAAGTTATTCTTTCGTTGAATTACTGATTTGGTTAGGACACTTGAATGTCTCCTAATTATTGATTTAAGTCTTCTATTATGTTTGAATGAGTGATCGGGTCAAATGGTTCACCTGAGGATCAACAATAATTTTTGAGTTTCGATCACGCCTAGGGTATCCTTTTAGGGCATGACACCTAATCTCACCATGATGGTGTCATCACAAACAATCTCTGATAAAAAGATCAGTAGTGAGTAAATCGTTCTATCATAAAATGATATTTTGTATTACTTTATGCATATCGGGAGAAATAATTTTCTTAAGAACATACTACTAATTCCGTGAATTCAATTTTGATCACATTCAATATTTTTTATGAATACTAATCGAATAACATTATTATATTTATGTCATATATATAATATAAACGGAAGGGGGTAATATTTGAGTCTATAATAAAGGGATGATATGAAATAAAGAGACAAGAAAGGGACAAAAGTACTGGTGAATGCTGAGAGGTGGGGTGCAGAGATTGCAATGGGTGGGGGGGGCAACCTACGTCGTTATGTGAAAAGGAGAATCGCCGGCCTAGCACTATGATGAGTAGGTCCAGAGAGGGAAAGATTAGCTTGATAGTAGACTTATTACATAGAAAAATTAAAATACAAGTATATATTCCATTACGCAGATACCACAATTCTGTGTCTCCCTTTCTCCATTTCCTAACGGTTTGTGCCCATTTAGTGAAATTTAAGGACCTCCAGCTACAACTACTATATATATACACGCTCCACCCCCACCTACCTTCTACTACTTTGGATGCAAAAAATAAGTTGGTGACAGATGTTTGATGGTCCATCATCTCAGTATGAATAAAATTTGCAGCCTTTTATTATATTCACAGTGAATATATAGATGGGTAGGTAGGTAGGATGATTAAATAGATATAGGTGCATGCAAAAGCCAAAGGCTGAAGACATCAATCACCAGAGACGTTGATATAAGAAAATCATGACAATTCCATTATTATGCTTTCTTGCGTGACTACGTCCACTGTCTCATCCACCACTTTTATATATGAATGAGCATGATCTGAATCAGATGTTGAGCCACATATAGTAAAATAAAATTACCTAATTCTAGGTCTTTTTCCAGACGTTACTATTTTATGTACTCTAATAAACTAAAAAATAGTTTTATGCAAAAATAATAGTAATAATAAAAAATCATAAAAATACATTTACCTAACTTACACGATAAAAATATAATTCAAAACTTACCTTACAAATCATTAACCCAAAACTCAATTTGATATACATGCATCTAGCATCCCATAACATAAAAACTTTCATATTTCAATTTTATAAAATGTTTAAAAATTTGATGTACACCCAATATACAATATTATAAGAGGTTTTTATACGCTCAAATACAATAATATACAAATTTATACACTATTTTATATAAAAGATTGACTTTGTCTTTTTTCCTTGAATCTAAGCACCACATTCATCTAAAAATACCTCAAAAACTGCACCAAGTTATTCAAAATTTCATATTTAGGCTCCTCGATGTGAAATTGATCTTTTGTAACAATACTCACTGAAAATAATAGAGCTTATTTGTGAAATTTGATGCTTCAAACTTCAACAATAGTTGAACACCAATCCTCTATTGGGTTTATGAAAGAAAATTTAATAAGAATATGTGTCGTTAGCGATAATGGAGTTTCATTACAAAATAAAGTGAAAAATAAGTGTTTTTGATAAGTTGATTAAGATGAATATCGATAAATGAATTATTGAGATGATTTTTAGAATAGACATTCAGTCCTATTGGAAGTAGAGTAGCTGGATCTATTTGAGTTTTCATGGTAGAAGGTAGCAAACTAAGGAGATTTTGATGTAGTTTCGTGAAAGAAAAATTAAAAACAATCTATTGTTAGTAATGGTAGAATTTCATGATAGAGGAAGACATGAATTAGCCAATTTAGATAAGTATTGAAAATCTTGACTAAATCATGTTAGCAACATTATGAACTACACCATATTGTGTAAATATCAATTCATACAATTACTACTCTGTCTATTCTAAAAAGATGTCTGATTTCAAAATATGAGGCTTAAATTGACTTATGTTTGATATGAATTTAGATATAAACTTTCTATTTTTTTGTCCGAAATAAAATTTACCTATTTGAAAACTACATTAAAAGAAAATTATGAATGATCACAATAGTTAATAATTCAACATATTGAGAAAAGAAAATATATTTTGATTTTCCAAATAATAACAAAGATAATTTTTTGGGGACGTAGGGAGTATATTTTAACACATTATGACATGTTACAATATATTTTAACATATTATAACATGTTACAGTATTTGATTTTTTTTTTAATTTGATTAATATAACATTTCAGAATAATTATTTATAGAAATATTGTAAATGACTTTATGGTGTTAAAATTTCTTCTACAGTGTATAATTAAAACCTTAATTATTTTATTACTCTACATTTGACTTTAAAATTACTAATAATTTAGTTCTGTATTCACGTAATAGTCCATTACACCTAAAAATCCAAAGTTGTAAATAATAAGACCATAAATATTTACCAAACTTTGCAATTATTATTAACATTAATTTAATAATAGTAATAACAATTCTTATTGCGCTATAGCACAGAAAGCTATCTACTATAGGACAATCATTCCCCTTTTATCCTTGGTACTTGTTTTAATTACTCCTTTTCCTATCCTTCTAGTTCCTTACAATTTGGCACATTCACATAAACGCTTTCCTAAAAGAAAGGTACACGCACGTAACCATTTTACTCCAAAGTACACTAGCTCATTACTACGAGTTCACGTAATTTTTTAATCTGGTTAGTACTCATTTGAGTAGGGTTTGCATTACAAGAAGTTAATGCTAGTATTCAGTTTCTATAAACTACTACTTGTACAATTAAATATTATATAACTTCAGCTTTCTTGAATTAAATCAAATTGTTTTCCCTATTTGTAAGATAATTTTCCAAGTGCAAATTTGTTTTTGTTGTAAGCTAATGCCAAATAGGTAAAACAACCTAAACTCCAGCAGTTATATATTGGCGCGGACGTTATCACCAGCACATGTCGCAGATATTTATGTAAAGTGCTGCAAAAATTCAAATGTAAGAATAAGGATGTATTTGGCATGAAAGAAAATATTTTTCATATTTTTAAATATTTAGTTGGTCAAAATACTTTTTAAGAAAATAAAATTTTTAAAAATGAGAAAAATAACTTCTGTAGAAGAGAGAAAACAAGTACTTCTATTAGTGAAATTTCAATTTCATTGTCTTCTTGCCATCTACCTAACTCTTCAAATCCCTCCCCTACTCTCACCAATGGCGGAGTCAGGAATTTGGCGAAAGACGTGGGAATTTTCTTTTCAACTTTGTTAAGATTGGACAAAATTACATATACACTCATAATAACTAATATTTAACCTCTGCACAACACACTAGACCACCTTTTGCCTAAGGTGGCTTCGCCCATGCTCCCCGGCCCATTCCACCCCCATAATGTTTTGTTAGATTACATGTAATTATTTTTGAGATGATGTTGGAATAATAATGTAATGACCCGTTAGGTCATTTAGATAATTAGTCCTCTTATTTTTATACAATATTCTTCTCATAAAAATTTTGTGGGTACTTTGGACT
>JBCEWC010006970.1:7080-22147 GCA_038996855.1 Solanum aculeatissimum | reverse complement strand
TAAGTGTCCTTCTCATTTGGACAAAAACCAAATGCCTTCCATTGGATTCTAATATGACATGATCAATAATTTTGTTACCTAACGTACTAATTGTCTCTATTCGTCTGAGGTTACTTTGATCCTTGCTAACAAGGAAAAATTTAATGTTAAAAAAATATAGTTTCCTTGCTTAATTCTTAATTTCTCGTCTGTAATTTTTCTTTGTTCATGCATTGCAAGATTGTTTGGTAATTTTTCTTTAGAAACTTAACTTCAATTATAATTTTATCAAGCATTTGTGTATGTCTATGGCCTTCATCTAAAAACCTCAATTACCGGACTGCACCCGTTCAGCCTTGAAGGATTTATAGAGTCGTCATCAAATAAAGAGAACAAATGGTTGATTCCTCAAAGGAAGGTTAAAATTTCATTATCATTGTACTCTTTATATCATGACATGAACATATTTATGCACAATTTTTTTCTTGATTTGTGATACTAACATCATTAGTTTTTCTATCATCTAATTGTGTAGGGAGTATTCAAGTCTAAAACAACATTTGACATAGCGAAACCTACCTAAAGAGTCACATCAATTTTACTGTGAAAACTCTAAAAAATGTTAATATTAATTATTATAATCTTTGTCCATGGATTTAAAATCTTATAATAAATAACTTTGATAACTAACAAATATTATTTTTCGAAGATACCATATTTTCAATACTATTATGTTCTACTAAGAATTATAAATATTAGTTGAATAGATTCATCATTCACCATTTTGACCTTGTGTTTTCCTATTTGAAATTCATCATAATTTACACTATTTTAATATCAAATATGTTTGTATTAATTAGTATGAGATACACGTGCAATGCACGTGTTCAAATACTAGTTAATATATATGTATATATAGAAAACATTACTCTCTTTTCTTTAATTTTTCAAAAAACTGATTAAAAAAAAAAAAAAAATTCCGAAAACTCTGTTATTCAAATTCTTCAATTTATGGATTTCTATTAAAACTTTAAATAAATTTAATAATAATTCAATCAAGAAATTAATTTCAAAGTAAGTATCATTATATATTTAAGAAACTTTTTAATTAAATTTTTTAATTTAGATACAAATTACTGAATTTACGCGTAATTCATTCAAGAAAGTGATTAAGGGGTTATTTGAATATTGTTGGTTAAGAAAGTGTATATCAACTCGCTAATTTATGATCCGATCCTTTCATATCTAATTCGATCTTTACCAACACTATTAACATGCTTACTTTTTTCGAATTTCCTAGACAAAAATCGTGCATCCGCCACAGCTTAGTAGTATATATGATTCACACTTCATATTGCATTTGCCCAATGCCAAGTGCAAAAGGCAGATGGATCAGATGCTCACTGGAAGCATGTGTGATTCATTGGTATTGTGCATTTTGCGCGATACCAAGTGCGAGGGGCACTTCATTCTGCACATGATATCGGTGAAAACTCTTTTTAAGTTTGTTTTAATTCGTTTCTTTTTATTTTTTGGTCATTATTTCAAGACCTAGAAATGGTTCTCTCCTCGTCTTTGCCTCCTTTATCAAGGCAAGTCTCTAAAGATTTCAAACTTTCCAATCAAATTTCATCATCTAACTATGAATTATTAATAGAAACTTAACCTTCTCGAGAAAGGATTTTTTGATCATTTTTTATCAAGTAAGGATATTTCTTCAAAGTTTGAGGAGCATTTAAGGTACGTAGGAATTCAATAAGAGTATCCTTTTCACTCTCATGCCGAATATTTTCTTTCAAAAGATTACTATATAATAGTTAGAATCCAAGATATGCTTTTACACAAATTATGAGAGTTGATCATGAGTTTCTGTTTTATTGATTAACTTGGTTTGTAAATGATAAGGATTTACTTTAGCATGTTTTCTATAGATTTCTTTAACCGTGATTTTTAAACATGAAATTAGCATGGTACAAATTTTAGTTTCAGTATAGATTATTCAAGATATGATTTTGAGCAAAGTCTCATATTTGATTTAGATAGATAGATAGAGTACTTATTTATGAGCATATCAGTATGTACAGTCTATTTTGGGAGAGTTATTTAGCATCAAAAGGATGCAGGTTTAGAAAATTCAAGTTTTATAACTATATGCCGCTGTAGAATTTGAGCATACCACAAGTTAGTTAGCACCTTTAGCTCAAGAGGCTCAGTAGTGAATCCATATCAAATAGATAGATTTTATACCTCGCAAAGTATAGGATAATCCTCCCAACTGGATTATAAGTTGGAGAGCATGAGCTTATATGTTGTATGTCGATTGTAAAAAATTCTCTAGTAAAAATAGTATTAGTTTTATACCTTGGAATTATCATCATAATTTCTCATTTATGACAACTTGAATCTATTTCTAATTTAGGGCTACAGAAATAGAGTTACCTTTATATATTTGAAAGCAAATACTCAAATGATACTTAAACACTGATTGTGAGATATGTTTATTTATTTAATTATAATTATAATTATTATTGAAAACTCATCAGTTCTTATTAAATGTTGCCACCTGAAATAATTATGTACGTTAGTGTCACCTTATATAAGCAGTACATTCCAAGTACTAATTGGATGCTTTTCTTCATGTTGCATCCTATTATGATTAGATTCAGGCTTTCGCTTTCAGACTAGATAAGGTGTAGCACTCTCATTGTGCAATTAGTGAGTCTTCCATTTGAGGACTTTGTGGAGTAGTCAGTAGTTAGACTTTATTTTAAGACAAATAGTTATACCTAGGGTGCATACCTGGATCATGGCAAAGCAGTTCATTTGAAGAACTCCTGAAATATAGGCCCTCACTCGATTATCGGTGTGGTCTATTCGTGCTCAAAACATAGTCTACACCAAAAAGAGTACAGGAAGTGTAGTATGAGTACGGAAGCATATATATTCAAATGGTATCACAGGCCGACAATATTGGAGTAATGATAATTCAAGCATGGAACATACCTCAATAAGATCACCTTAGCACATACATAGTTTGAGTAAAATAGCTAAAAAAAGTCCAAGGAATCAAATATCATCAAGATATATACTTGTTATAGAACTCAAATAAGATGAAATGCTATGTGAAGTCATGCAAATGCATTAGACAGAATCAAATAGGCATACGCATGCTACTATAGTGGGCTTGTCAGAAGCTGTGATCCATAAGGGGCTCGCGAGATTCATATACTACATTCCCATAGGATACCACAGTCCAACAACATTATAATATCATTATTTCTATCAAACTAACCCTAACATGACCTCATTATATCTCATATTCGTGTGAGCCATCTCAAATTAGTATAAACGAATGATCAAAATAACCACAATATCCATATGCATTTTATATAAATAAACATACATTATTTCAACAGTGACTTCAGGCAAAACAATCATCATAATGGCACAATATGTAGACATGCTCAGAGTGACGCAAATAGCATATAAGAAATCAAATCATGTACCGTCTATCAGCTAAGTCCCAACCTAGATTTCATAATATTAATATTATTATTCTTTTAATATGTCAACAACAAAGACCCTTCACACTCAATTACATATACAAGTACTCATCACAACCATGAGTACAAGACCCCTAACATGCCCTAAATCCACCATACTTAATATAGTAAATCATTTCCCTAGCGGAGTCTAGACGGTACGCCATAACCAACGTTGAATGTCAAGCAAATGCACCATGAACCCTCAAACAAGATCTTTTTCCTTTCGAATTTCCTTAGAAATTAGAATACACCGAATCTATTGAAGAATACTCTATATGAGTTTATGATATCCATTTTCTATAATTCTATCCATGCCTAGAAAGTCAATCCCAAGTCCTAAAGGTTAAAATTGTAATTTTACTTCAAAAATCTGTTTACCCATAATTTAAGGACCTCAACGTGAAATTTCATTAAATCTGAGTCTGAATCGAACTTTAAATAAACAACATACAATCTTCTAACTTTAGGTACAAACTTGCCAACTTCTAACACCCAAATATGCATTAAATCATTAAATAAATGATGGAATGATGGAAAAATACCAAAGCCAGGGTTATATTCTTATCCATGAGCCAAAACAATTCATTCCCTTTAAAATAGTCAAAATTCGAGCTCCCAAACTCCAAAAACTAATTATGAAGTCTAAGTTTGAATTGAAAAATTTATTTTAGCCAATGTCAAAAATGTCTTTCGCAAATGTAAAGCCCAACCACAAACATGATCAATTGACATGACTCAACCCATTGCGAACATGACAGACCCATCATGAATGAGACAAACTCATCGTGAATGCCGTGCCTAACCCGTACTTGGCTCATATTACTCTTCACAAATGGACATGGATTTCATGAATGCTATGAAGGTCTACATCAACTCTTTGTGAATGTGAGCTAACCCCAGTTGCACCTATGACTGGTGCATTAACCCCTAGGAAACTAAATTAATATGAAAATCAATCAATAAATGTGTTTCGGAAATTGATCCAAGGGTCAAAATAACTCCTGAGCACCTTAGGATCTATGCAAAACATCTAAATAAATTATAAACAATCCTCCATACCTAGTGGAATCATCAAAAACCCAACCAACCTCTTTTATCCAAAATGTTAACTATGATCAAGTTTTCTAAATTCTGAACTTTCAAAATTGAAATATCTTTTCCAAAATACATCCAATTACCTCAAAAATTATGATACCTATCCCCATAAATCTTAAACAAAAGAAAGCCATAGAAAGAGACATAAAGGAAAAGAGACTAAAAACACAAAATATCCATGCAAATCGTTATATTATGAGATGAATATAATTCTGTTGTTCATATTCCATCTTGTAGCTCTGAATGTTAAAAGGACTTAATTGACTTATTAAAGAATTACAGATTGTTCCAATTCCTTATGAATTTAATTAAATAATGGATATGACCAAGCTAAATACAGAATCAAATGAAGAAGTT
Organism: Solanum aculeatissimum; assembly: GCA_038996855.1. Classification (NCBI taxonomy): domain Eukaryota; kingdom Viridiplantae; phylum Streptophyta; class Magnoliopsida; order Solanales; family Solanaceae; genus Solanum; species Solanum aculeatissimum. The sequence goes on along the minus strand of JBCEWC010006970.1, from coordinate 17,171 downwards.
ATTGTCAAGTGAGATTTACATTTATCCACCACTAATACAAGGCAAGAGTTAGAAAAATACTCGGGAGTAATTATGTGTAACGATCTGTCTCCGTCGTTATGAATAGGCTAACAGGAAAAGAATTTGGGCTAGGAAACTCCTGAGTCGTAACTTGAAAATTTTGAGCCTAGTCTAGATTTGGATGAAATCTAAGTTTGGTGAGATCTAGGGTGATTCAATAATGAATTAATGTTTGGATTATGAGCTTGATCTTTTGAGTTAAGACAAAACAATAAGAAGCCTACATGACTTTATAAATCAATTCGGTGGAGTAGAACTCCTGTAATTAATCTTGGTGCAAAGGGTTGATTTTAAAACGTCATGATTTGAGGATGTATTGCGAAATAGAGGTTTGAGACACAAATCTTGAGTTTCTGCCTCCGTACAACTCACCAAGGAGGTATGATTCTCACTATGATAGGGCTGCCATGAGGAGATAAGTAGTCACCATGATGAGACAATCGTGAGTTTATGTTAGAAAAGTCTCAAAAATACTTTTATTTTTCCCACTTCATTCTTAAGAGACCAGAAGCAACCCAGGACTTGTTCTTTTTAGTTTTCCACCTACTTCTTCGTCTAAAGTAAGTTAATCATTTCTCTAACTTGTAATTTGATTCCTATACCTTAAAATCTAGGGGAGTTCTCTTAGGGAAAGGGTTTGAGCTAAAATATATGGTGGGAGAAGGCTCTAGTTGGGGGAGATAATCATAAAAGTGGCCAAGGATTAAGATTTTGATGTAATCCGGGTATTTTAGGCAATTATTATTTGATTCTTTGTAATTTTTATTATTTTAGACCAAGAATGAGCCAATGCATTGGAAAAGGGAAAAGCTCCAATTCTATAAAAAATTCAAGACTTGTTTCAAGGTAGGTGATGGTTTGAATATTTATTGGTGTTAGATGTGCTTGTTAACTATGTTGTTAGTTGATACACACAAATTACACTTCTCAAAAGAAGTATAAAGTAGTCTTGTCAAATATAGAACCTAACCAAGGTTAGGGTTGATCCCATGAGGAATATGGTTCAGACTTAGTTTAATTGGCGTAAATTCAAGCTATTAACTGACTTATTTCCAGAATAGGGGGATATGTAATTAAATAAATAAAAACCTATTCTATGATTAATTTGCTTGCGAGTGTTGAAAACTCAATGAAAATATGTAACTAGAGTATTGTGTTCCCCATGAATTCATAACATAGTATAACCTTATAATAGTAACATTTTCTAGTGCATAACATGCAAAACTGGTAAGTTATGTTCACCTAAGTCCTTGGTCCGACAAATAGATGAATTTCACCACACAACTTGGTCCGACAATGGGTGTATGTATTACTGACCCTTACCTTGGTCCCAAATTTAGCCATCCCTTCGTCCGTTCAGGCTAATTAGATGAGTGTAATCACATGCAAATCTTTGTTATTTATCCCTTTTCCCATCCGTTACCTCCTTGGTCCGACAAGTAAGAATAAGACAAGTTCTAACGAAGGGCCTCCATTAAAAAACAATCAAAACAAAGAGATAAAAAAATACATGTATGCTCACTATCCATTGATTACTAATTATTTAATTTTACTTTGTTAATTCTTCATGGTTCTGTAATGACCTTAGCGGTCATTTTGGAAATTTCTATGAAAATTACTATTTTACCCCTCCCGTTAACTTCCTCTAGTATTATAGATCAAATTGTATGATTGGTTTTGGATAAAAGTCTAAAAGTGGAGAACTTTGCGAGTTTTTGAGTTTAAGGCTTAAGTTATTCAAAAAGAGAGTTTTGATGCCATTTGGAGTTCTGGATTTTGGAATAAAATTTTGTCGATTCCATCAGCTCTGAAACATGAAAATTGGCCTGGGAGAAGTGTCAGAATCAAATTTGGAGTCCATATATGAAATTGAGGTCTTAAGTTATAAAAGTTGATTTAAAATCAGCTAGGTTTGACTTTGGTCAACATTTTGAGTTCAGTTGCTCGGATTGGATTTTTGATGATTTTGTTGGATTTAGAAGGTAATTTTAGGTCTTGAAGAAGCCTCGTCGTATTTTTTGGGGTTCTCGATGGTATTTTGATCTTTTTGCATCCTAAACTAGTTTAGGTGCACATTATCGAGTTCTGGGTCAAAGAGACCTCAAATTCAAGTTTTGATGGTTCTATTGAGTTCGAAACATCCAATTTAATGGGATAGCACATGTGGTTTATGTGTACAGGGTTTTGAACGAATCCCAAAGTTCGATCAGTTGCTAAATTCTTGAATCTAATATCTAGTGTCTGTAGGTTACTCATAACGATCGCGAAGGGGGAGGGGGTTCCACGATCGTGATGTACCTATATTTTTGTTCTTCACAATCGCGGCCCCTATTTCACTATCACGATGAGTCCTTTTTCTGCTCTTCGTGATCATGGAAGTAATGACCACAATCACGACGACCATTTTTGACCTGAACAGTGTATAGTCAGGAAACATCCCAGTTCTTCTATTTTTGAATCTTTTGAGTTCAAGTGGTATTTTTGGATGAGGGTTCTTCGAGAAAATTATTGGGTAAGTCATTTTCAACCAAAATCCTATATATTCCATCAATTACATTTGAGTTTTTAACTTCTAATTCTTGATTTTCAATCCCAAATTTCATGATTTTCAAAAACCCCTAATTTGAAAAATTATTTGGTGGTTTCCAACTCGTTTTTCACTTAAATTGTATGGAATTTTCACCCATGACTTTCAGTTTTCTCATGGAACATGATTCTCTACTCAATTTCTAGATTTGTTATTTTTGAAATTTAGTCAATTTTTGAATGATTTTGCCCTTGACCCCAATTATAGTAATATGGGTATCGATAGACTATTTTTGATGTGTGGATTATATTCTTGATAGTGATTTGATGAGTCATAGTCGATTGTCATGAGTCAATTTTTCGATTGGTGTTTTTATGTGCGATTCGGCCTCGAGGTAGGTTTAGCTAACCCTTCTTTGGGTCTGGGGTAGAGCAATTGAATATTTGTATGGTATATTCTATCGAATGGGGTGATATGATGTGTATGTGTTGAGAATTATTGATGTGATTCCCCTATGTGGGTTCTTATTTGATTGCAATATATGTGGAAACATGGATATATATCATATTGTGATTGTGGCTTATAGAAAGAGGGTATACTTGTGGATTGCGATTGAGAATCATGGCTATGGTTGAGACATTTATACATATAGAGGCGGTGGAATTGTGATTGGATATTCTAATAAGATTTATGGCCTATTGTGAATAAAAGAGGTGAAGTCATCATAAAATGATCGAGATTTGGGAAACACTGTGGTATCTATTATGCTTGTGGTGATGAATATCTCTTATGTCTTGTGTTTCATTGCATGGAGCCTTAACTTCACGAGGAGTATATACGACAGGCTGCGTGATAGTCTTGATCTCACCTTGCATTGCATTATCATTGATATCATCAGACTATTATGTTTGAGTGATATATTGTATTGTGATAAGTGTTTTCTCATTTTTGTACTATTTGATGATTATATAATTATATTGGAGACACTTTGCCAGACTGATTTTTCTGGTGCAGCTGGAAACTTTCCCAGTTTATTGGATTCTCTAGTTTTCAGTCGGTTAAATCTACTAGGTACATATTATTTGTACTCACCCCTACTTCTTCTTCATCATAGCTTCCACTCAAGGAATTTTTCATCGCGGGTGAATCCGATTCATGCAGTTGATACTATTCATATCTAGTGGTGAGACTAGGGTTTCGAGTTTCCATTAGATTTTTTCTTCTAGTTAGTATTTATTGTATTTCCTGGGACTATGTTGCATGTATTTCGATTTAGTATTACTTTAGATGCTCTTTCGCACTTTGACACCAGGTTTTGGGTATTTTAGTATTGTAATGCATTTTCCTTATCTATCTATTTATGGTATCAGATATTATTGCTTATTTTGAGGATTGAGGTCTTTTAGTTGTGATCCATTTTTTTTGGGGTCATGATAGGTTCTTACAACCCTAGTTGTGATTTTAGCTATTTATGTTTGTAAGATGATGATCAATAATAGAAGTTGATAGAATAATCGTAAACTTACAATTAGAGTCGACAAAAACTCAAAATCTTCAATTGAAATTCAAACTTCAAAGTCACCAAAAATATGAACAATCAAAAACTAAAGTTTTGCAATGTTAAATTGAGTTTAAACTGAAAAACATGGCATAAGACGTAAAGGAAAAACCTAAAAACCTATATATAGACATCAATAATCAAATTAAAAAAGAACTAGGAGAATTGGACCTGACAACATTCACAAGCCCATTTATGAGTCATAAATTAGACTATGGGCTCATGGTCTTCACTCGCAGTTTCCTCCCGTAGGTATTGGCCTCAATCTACGAATAGGCATTTTACGACCCATCATCGGTTCCACGAGTTGTGATTTGAGGTTTCGTAGAATCTTGACTGGAAAAACTATAGCATTGATCATTCTATCCATGACTTCAATCTACGGTCCATAATTCTATCCACGACTCCTATTGTCGGCTCATAGTTTTCATTTTTTTGCATACGCATTCGATCCTATCTATGGACTGTAACTACGGCCTGTGAAAATAACTATGGGTCATAAATGACCTCGTACAACCTCAAAATCAGTCCTGCAATTTTGAATTTCAACCAAACCATGCCGAATCTCGATTTCCTAAAAATAATAAATGCACATCAAATCCAACTAAATGTGCTAGAGAACATACAAAAATCCTAAGTTTTAAGCATCAAAAGTATCCTATTTTGGTGGTGCATTAACACTCTCAACTTGAAATCGTTCCTTGTCCTCATGCGAAAACTCAATCTAACATAAGCAGAACTAGCAATCACACTTACATCAATCACACGACATCTATCAAATCACAATCAACACAAAACACTCTCAGAAAACTTTTAATTATTAACGAATAATTTGATATTTTATCAAGTAAATACATGCGGATCAATAAATGACATAATGATTTCGACAGACATGGCTACATACATAGTCAACAATCACCAAGATAGTCTAGCATTAATAATGTTATCCAAGTTCCCTCACAAACAAAGAAGTCCCTTTTACACTCACTTTAACTTTTCTTTCAATGCTAGGGACTAAGTAAGCACTCACCCTCACAAAAGAAATTCAAATATTGCACACATAATACCATAGGCTTGCCTTATATTTTATACCATGACTTTCAAACAGTTAGATTAGGATCACTATATGGCTTTTTCAGCTTGTAACGTAGGCTTGGGGACATGAGTGGTATATTTTGGGAATAGTGACTACTTTTTATCTACTTGACACTGCGGTATTTGGACTTACCCTACCCAACCTTATTAACCATGACTTGTTTTTTCCTTCTTTCTTTGTTCTCCTAGAACCTCGAGTGTGGTACTATGCTTTTGACCTTGATTATTCCTACTCTTTCCCATTTTTTCTTCATTATATTCTCTTGATTTTTCTCTTTGACGCTCATCTCACACCTTGTTTATGTTTCTTTTTTTTTAAATTTGCATTACTCTTCTCATATTCCACACCCTATTATTTTTTCTTTCCCTTATAGTAGCCACTCCCAACTTAGGCATTTTAACTGAGTTAAAGTGCACATTGTCCTATGATGAACTAGGGCCACTTATGGTAGCCACCCTTAACTCAGGTATTTTTCCTGAGTTGAGGTACACAATGTCCAAGGAGGGACCAGGGCCAAAGTGAAGATTAACATAGACAGTGAGGAAGGTGACTTGGGTAATTACAATGAAAGGATATACTTAAGGCTCAAAAATTCAAATCAAGAGATCATATATTGCATTTAGTTGGTTATTTAGTCTAAGTGGATAATTTTGAAACCTATTATCCTTTCCTAACCAACTATCCTACAAATTCAGCAACAAGGTAAAATTTGGATTGGTACACAACATATGAACAATACAATAATATCATACTCTCAAGTCACTGAGTAAAATTATCAACCTAGGTATCCTATTCATGCTTTTTAGCTTAAGATAGCCTTATCCTATCAATATCAGTAATGTCATTAAAAGATCCTACACGCTTACTATCCAAACTACCACATAGCACATCAAAACAAAATGGAAGGGTCTTATTTTTCACTTCAAATCAGTAGATGCCATAGATTTCTGTACCGTATGCTACTATTACTACTTTAACAACCTAACATGCCGTCTCAATAGAAAGTAAAGTTCCATAGGGAAAGAACATAGGCAAGAAAACCCCGTAGACTCCAAAATTGTATAGATAGGGTCCTTGGTTACTCAGACTTCACCGAGGCCCACAATTACCCCTCCCCTATCAAAAAAGAATGGGAATTTCCCTCAATGCACTTAAAAACATATAAACATAAGGGATAAGGCTTAAGATGTCCTAATCATGGAGTTTCGGACCACATGCTTTATTTGCAATACTTTTATGTGAGTCTTGATACAGTGAACAAAGGGGTAGTTGACCAGTTAGTGCGAGGAGGCTTGATGACTCAAACATTCACTGAAGCTTGTAATCTTTTGGATGGAATGATGAAGATTAATCGAGCATGGTATACAAGGGATGACATGATGCCTTCATTCCAAAAAGGTCCTACCAAGGAGAAGCTCGCTAAAGATCAAGAAAGGGATAAAAATATGGCCAAGATGTTAACTCATCTTGATCTTTTAACTAAGCATGTCATGAGGGAAACCGTAAGAGTGTGAATGCTGCGAGAGCTACCAGAGAGGTGATGTTTGAAGGTGAACCATTTAAGAGTGGCTACAATGAAGAATCTCATTACGTGGGAAACCAAAATAGTGGGTTCTCAGCCAGCTTTTCAAAGGCCACTTGGGAATCAAGGTTGGAATAACAATCCGAGATAGAGAGATCGATCATAGATTGATCAACCTCATGTTAGGGGTTGGCGGAACCGTGAGGGAGATAGGTATATTCTACCTCATGATAGGGTGAAAGTGGTTGAACCTGTGGTGAATCAAGAAAATCATTGGATTGAAGATATGCTCTCCCATATTTTGAACAAGGTAGAAGCCTATGATAAAGTCCTAAAGGAAATAAAATCTGACTTTTCTCAATTGAGTCAAACAATGACATCACATTCGACATCGATTAAGCAGCTGGAGACTCAACTTGGGAACATATCAGCTCATCTATATTAGCGTCCAAAAGGAGGTTTACCTAGTGACGCGGTGGCTAATCCCAAGGGAAGTTATCAGCAATGTTTAGCAATCACTACACGTAGTGAAAAAGTGGTGGAAAACACTAAGCCATCTCTTGTAGATGAAGAGGGCCAAGATGAGATAGGAGAAAAAGAAAGTGTTGAAGTTGAAGAAATTGAGGAGTGTTTGGTTGATGATGAAGATTGTGAAGCTCTTGGCAATCCTGAGAGTGTTAAACTTGAGTAAATTGGGGATGATATTGTGAAGACCAAGAAGGTGTCCCCCAAAAATTCAAATTTAGGAGTGAGGTTGAAGATGCCTCAGGTCAAGGTTGATCCTATTTTTCCTCAGAGGTTGAAGAAGAGAGAGGAGAATACAAAGTTCAAAAGGTTTCTCTCAATGTTTAACTCTTTGTCGATAAATGCCCGATTGTAGAGACATTGATTGAGATGCCTGGTTATGCTAAATTCATGAGAGAGTTGGTCACAAAGAAGCAAACTCTTGAGTGTGAGACTATTGAGGTGTCTCATAACTGCTACACAATTTTAACACAAAAAGTTGGTGGTGAAAAAGAAAGGCCCAGGTGCATTCACCATCGCATGCACAATTGGGGCATCGAAGTTTAGTAAGGAACTATACGATTTGGGGGAAAGTATAAATATCATGCCCCTATCCATATTTGAGGAATTGGGATTGGAGATCCCTTCACCAACCACAATGCAACTGCTCATGGCTGATTGGTCTATTAAACAACCAGTGGGAGATAAGCCGGGAATGAATGATGAGGAGGTTACTTTCAATATTCTCAAGTCTTTGAAGCCGAGAGATAATCCAGAGGTGTTGTCATTAATAGGAAAATCAACATTGACGTGATGAGAAACAGAACTACATCATGCCACGACATTAACTAAGGTGCTGCTTGGGAGGCAACCCAAGGTAAGTTTTTACTGCTTTTTTATTGAATAACGGGTGTTGATATGTGCAGGGTTGAAAAGGAGAATGCAAAGTGGAAAACTTGACAGGGGAGAACATGAGAGACCACTCGGTGCATCACCGAGTTATATTGGCGATATTCAAATTGATCGCAATCTTGAGTCAAGTGGTGGCCCTAGAGATGCTGTGAAATTTGGAGAACAAACAATTCAATCAACGGATCACCGATTTTAGTTGGAGATGGTCAGTTTCACTGTACTTCAGGGTGGGAAGCAAAGTAAGCTTTCTGTAAGAAAAGGTGATTCCAAGCATGTTAGGCATTATGTCGATCATGCTAGGTGAAGTGAATTGATATCGCCGATCATGCACGTTGGCCGACCTATTTGAGACTTTTCAAATACCTTGACTTTCATACTTTCCACTTTTCCTTCTTTTCACTTCTTGTGCACACTACCCTCTTTCCTTTGCTTTTCTTTGAGTATTTTGACATAAAGAGTTGAGGAGTTGCACCAAAGGGAATCATTGCAAGTCTCATTGTGTCTCATTAATCAAAGGTTTATTTCAGACCCTTGTTTAAGATTTTTGAAGAAAGCCATTGTTATGGTGTTGATCAAGGATTATATTGTGCAAATCGTGCCTAAATCATTGAAAATCTTGTTGAGAATTTAATAGGTAGGACTTAGAAAGTATTTTTGAACCCTGTGTTGCATGTGAGAATGATTTATTATGGGTTTTAGTGTCCTACTCTAAAATTTTGAAATTGAGGTTGTTAATTAGTTGGGTTAGATGCAGGAGTAGAGGAATTCATGCTTGATGATGGGTTGTTTATGGTTGTGTCCTGTTTCTTGTGCTTGTCATGATGCTTGAGTGTGATCAATTGAAATTATGCCATGATCTCTTGAGTGTATTGGCGATTTGTGCTTGCCGTTTGGATTGAATGATTCTTTAGGCTATGGGTGAAGTTTGAGTAGTACTTAACCTCTTTTGAGAGATTAAATTTGCCCTATGATAGATTGGATGATGTCATTTTTAAGGGTTAATCATCGTTTGATTGAGTGTGTAGCCATAGGGATCTTGTGATAATGTTAGCAATTGGTTAAGCATGCTATGATGTGTTGCAGTGGGTTAGTATGTGTTGTCATCCATGTGAGTAGTGAAATTGTCAAAATTATTGTGGAATGGATGATGGGTCATACCAGTCACAACAGACAATGGTTAATTTGACCGCCTAAGTGTACTCTGCGATGCACCCAATGTACACGTACACCGCCTTTATCAACTGAGATTCTTGAGGGATTGCTATAACTTTTGGCAATGAACTGTTGTTGTCGCCATGTTAATTCAGCGTAGCATAAAATGTGGAAAAATTAGAATTTTTATTTTATTGATTCATAAATTATTTTAGGATCAATATATATTTGATGTATGGGAATTTATAGTGCTCATTCATGCTCTACTTTTGTGCTAATTGGCTGATTTTACACATGCGAATATTACCAATTAATAATATAGATACTAAATTATTGATAATTATTATGTTAAAATTTCCTTTCTGCATTGCCAAAAGTGACAGTGATCCTAAGCTTGAAATGTGTGCAAAAGGCGAAGGTCTGTTTGACCACAAACTCAGTTTGGTGATTCACCAAGTGTGATTTACAGTCTAACTAACTAGTCTACTCTGATTGTCTTTCATTTAATCAAACTTTGTGTTGATTACTTACCCATACCTCTCATAAGTACTTGGAATTCCTCATGATGCATGAACAGGTAAACCCAAACAATAGGTCACACGTGGTGGATCTAAGGCAACAAAGGGAATTGTCATAGCTCTTGACAGAGCAGAAAGACGACCCTAGAGGCCTCATAAGGAAGTGCGAGGCAAGGAAAAAGAAAAATGGATAAGCAGGAAGAATCCTCCAGTGATGATGAAGCATAACTCAACATAACATG
>JBCEWC010006969.1:0-22148 GCA_038996855.1 Solanum aculeatissimum | reverse complement strand
TTTAATTGATCAAATGAGATTAAGATAACAATTATTTTCTTATATTCTTATTAGTTAATGTGATTTAAAAAAAATAACAAAAGAATTCTTTAAAAATAATATTTTAATTAGTAATACAATATGTTTAAAAAGGAAATATATATATATATACACATTAATTTAAAGAAAGGTATTTCTGACCCATTTGGGTAATAATAAGGGCATTTTGGACCAAAGTATCATTGACAAGGACATTTTTGGACCAAAGTATAAATCGAGGGTATTTTTGACCCTTTTCCGTTAGTATCAGGATATTTTTGACCCTTTCTGATAGTAAAAGGACATTTTTGGCCCTTTTCCCATAAAGGAAAGATAAAACAACAAGATAAGCATGAGATTTGAACGCTCCTCATTTATAGAGACGCACCCAATAATAATTACATCATATGTTAAGCTTTGGTACACACATATTCAAATACTTTTTAAGAGAATATTATTATACATGATATACATGGTACAAGGAGAAAGGCATGGGTGCATGTGAACTCATCATGCCTCCAACATAGATCTGCAACTGATCACAAGGGATTTTGGTAAAATGCTAAATATTCCTCTACCCTTTATCAGAAGTATTAAGTTAAGAGTCTTATAGAATCCCGATTACTAGGCTCAGTCAATTTTGAAAATGGGATGGTTAATACCAAAAGAAAATAAGATGGTGTACAGCCATCAACACGTAGATAATATGACAAAGAAAATTGAAAATACACATCATTTCATCATATAGGATTGAAACAATTACTATAGAAAATATTAACTTATGAATTAGATCAAAGTAGTCTTACAAGTTTCGATCTCCAAACCTTCCTTCAGAGATGAACTGCAGAGCTTTCCTGGTCCAGACCATCCTTGTTGCAATACAGGAAACTCGTGCTAGCATCGAAAAATGATGTTATAGGCACAGGAGTAAACCCCGGGTAACTCCTTTCGGCCTTGACCAAACATAAATCTTTGATGTACTTGTAAAGGCCATGTTTCTGAACAAAAGGTAGAGCTGCATACTCTTCAATTGGCATCCACTGAAAGGAAGAAACACCATGTTAAGATTTGTTATATGACTAGAGCAGTTGTGTAGCCAATTGTTTTCAAGGAGGTGAATTGAATTCCTTCATCGGATAGTCGCACTATAAAATTAGGATAAAGTGATATTTTTGTATACACATAATTTGATTAATCATCTTGATATGAGGAAAGATCTATAGTGTCATTCTCTTTATATCCTAAATAATCATCTAGGGCCAACTCTTTGGCCGATTGCAACCTTCAAAACTCAGGGATGATGTGCCCACCCCTTACCCTTCTGTACCTAATTACTGGACTTGGTCACTTGGCCTAGAACTCAAACTTCTGACCTAGCACACAAGTCCCTCAACGTTTGCCAATTGAGCTAAACCCTGAGAAAGATCTCCAGCATCATTTTTGCAGTTTTTTGAGTACTCTTGTTAGAATTCTCAGCTCCGCCACTGGACTCGAGAATACTGTTACAAAAATCTATAGAATCGAACTAAGATATACCTGGGCTGCCTCAATTTCTAAATCTTGCTTTTGAATGTCAAATGATAAAGGGCGCATCATGCAAATGAAGAATAAGTCTGATTTGCCAAACAACGCCTTGTGTTTTTGCCTGTAGAAAAGAAATGTTATTGATGCAGAAATCCAGACACTGGGCAACATTTATAGGTCTAGAATATGACAAGAAACTTTTACACAACCAATCCTCTGGTCATTCAAAGTGCTTCTTCATTTTTCAAATAACATTTCCTCCTTGTCAATTGTTCCATTTAATCAGCAAAAAAGTTCCAAAAGACGTATCACTTGGAACCAATCTCTTTTCTAACATAAGCAAAATGTCTGCTTCATTCGGCATATACGAAATGTATTATCCAAACACAGTCTAGTCATATTCTGATTTCCCTCATGAATAAGTTGAGTTGAACTCATTCAAAGAAACTACTCAATTTGGAATAAAGGAAGTATCATCTTTTCGGGTGGTTTTTTTTTTTTTTTTTTGCATATTTACTGGTTTTCTTTTTCTTAGCCATAATGTATCACAGTAATTAAAGCCACAACATAGTTGGGCACAGAGAAAGTGCACTCATTTAAAACTAGAAACTTCCTTTTCTTTAAGCTCTATGCCATAGCCACTAGGCCAACCAGACTATACTTGGCCACTTCCATAATCCACTTTCTGAAAACTAGAAGTGAGGATTCACATAACCAGCTCAAATCATACCAAATAAAATAAAAATGAAAAATAAGTTTTATAGTAATAATAATGATAATATTAGAATTTCTCTAACAAGTATAACATTAACACTTATTCCCAACTAGTAGATATCGCTTAAATGAATCTTTCTTCCGTTGCGTGCTTTACCTAAGTCTACATTGATTCCAACAAGAAAATGCAAGGAGGCAAAAGGTGGCCACAAAATCACTATAAAGCAGAAGATACAATTTTCTCCAATCTAAAATCCTTTGTGACTCGTAGCTTATTGTATAATTTTTCCTCACATAAACAACATGGCAAGAGTTTCCAACCTGAATGCAAGTACTTCCAGAAATTCAGTATCAATCTGCAAAAAATGGAACCCAACAAATCTTAGAGAAGCAATAACAGTGGCATGTACAGCAGGAAATGGCATGGATTGGTTTATTTTGATTATGTAGCTTTCAGTATTCAATAAACTTACTCCTGTTTCTTCTTTTACTTCCCTTATTGCACCTTCAAATATATCCTCTCCCTGCAGAATAAGAGCTCAAAATACAGCTTAGAGGGTGTATGACTAGTTTTTTCTGCTCACTTTAGCTCCAACTGATGTGCATACCTCTTCAACAATGCCAGTAGGGATCTTCCATACAGCAGTTCCCTTTAATCTGCCGCTATTTTCTTGGACCACAAGCAACTAAAAGCAAAAGATTTCACAAACTTAGACTGGAAAATTATGAATCCTGTAAATAATCAGCACTGAGATGCGCATAGCAGTCTGAGTCATGAAATATTTCTAATGATCAAAATATGCTTCCTCCGTCACAAAATTAATGTGCAATCAAACATTTTAGGCACATAGATCTCTGATCGGTCAGTCAATCTACTACAACATAACAAATGACAATTGACAAGTGAAACAGATTCCAGATTTGAGTAGAATGATTTAAGTGTACGAAAGTTTTTTTCATAGGCATGAAATGAAAATAAGCTTGGGCACTATCAAGATTGACAGACACTAGTCGGATGGTTGAAAGCAACATGTAATCATCTTGGAAAGCCATTTGATGAAATGAGTGCATGCTGCACATACCACTTTAAAGTAACCGAAGCATAACCATTCAATCAGGGAGTAAGATACTGAGAAAAAAAAAATCATAGACGAACACATTATGATACCTTTTAAATGGACAAAACCAGAACAGGAGCAAAGAGTTTCATACAATGAAAGTAGATCTGAGTTACCTCTCTTTTGTCATTTAAGACTATAGCGCCAATACCCGCTCGGTGTGACGCATTTGCTGGGATGGTATTCTCAGTTTCAGGAATCCAATACACTAGCATCAGGTAATGAGGTTCTGCATGGTGGTACCAAAACCCTTCCTGTAGTTAATGTCACACATTTGGGTCAATTTCATAGGAAAGCTAGTGATATATTTTCCTCAACCTAAAGTATCATATAAGGTAATTAAGAACTTGAGTTCGTGAAACCACGTTGTCATGTAGTTTCTAAAAATAAATTTCAATGATGTACATTCAGATTCAAGGGTGATATTCAATTTTGACTTGCAACATCTTAAACAACAGCATGATATATCGTAATGCCATCATTCAATGGCTTTCGCTATTGGTAAGTTTTATTGTCTGACAGAAATATTGCATTTAGTACAGATTTTAAGCCTCTAGTGAGAATAGCAAGTCTAGGACACATTTAAGTGAACAAATGAAATTCTGTGAGCTTCCTTATCTCAACATGAACACTATAGTATTCAAGTTCGGAAAAAGTATGGTGAAATTACCTTGACTGCAGTTTCAACTAAATTTACGAGTTCAATTGGCAGTTTAATCCAGACACCCTTCTTCCCCTGCAAAATATATAAAATCATAAACACTGCCCTAGACAGCTATTCTGGCCACGCAACTCATTGATATTAAGAGGTCACAAACATTATGCCAAATTGAAGACTGTCGAACAGCCATAAAAGAAACTAGGAACTTAGTTCTTATGAAAACTGCAAGAGTCTAGTCAGCCAAACCGCAAAACTGTTGAGTCAAATTACCAAATTTAATTAAGTTTTCAGCGCCACTGTTGTCAATGGAAGCTTCTCATCTATACAACATCAACCACAAACACAATGGAAACATGACTTCCTGGTTTAAAAGAAGATTCACTTAATTCTTCATACTGTGCTTTTCTTCCTGGTTTAAAAGAAGGGGAACATATGGTGTAACACGTCCACCAATAAATAATAGGTAACAGCTACTCCTCAATTCCAAACAAGTTGAAGTCGGATATATGAATCTGCATTGCTTCATTTAAGATCAACTCACTTCATCATCAGACAATAACATAAATAGCAAATTAATAAAAATTTGGACAATTGTGGTGTCCAGTGGTTCTACTTTTCAACCATAATTCAGTGGGAAGCTACAAACAAGTGGACAGTCAACATCAAGATAATGCTCATCTTACTCATAACTAAGAAAAATGGACATACCTGCAACCTCCACTTGGATAATGAAGCTTTAAGCATGTTTTCAAAGACATTGGGGTCCATAGGCTCCTTCAACTCCACTATAACGCCACCATGATAATCATTTACTGCAGAAAGCAACTGATCCTTCTTGACACCATTTCGAAATACGAGTTTCTCCATATAATGGGTCTCAATTTAGTACAAAATTGTGCAGCAGAATTTTCTACTTGGACACCTGAAAAACACAATCGCTGGATTAATATAAAGCATAGGCGAAACTAGGATTTGGAGTTTATAGGTTCAAATTGCCAACAAACTCATTGCTCGTTTATCAGATTTCTTGTCAAGTTTCCTAGCCGCACATACACCTCCAATTTAACAAAAATGGCGAACTCCAAATTAGTTCAGGATTAACTAAAGTATGACTAAACACGAAGAACTTTGAGGGTATAATGATTCTAAAAGCAAAATCTCATGTGAAGGACCTAACTGTTCAATAAAATTGTTCACCAAATCACTTATGCAGGAAATCGACTTCATCCATCACAGAAATACATCCATAACAAACTAAATTAGTTTCCGAGTTAAAAGTGAGAAAAACGAATCCGCTTATATGTAAAGCTTTTTCACAGTCATGTCCAAGTAAGAACAAGATAAACAAACCATAATGAATAGAGTGAAATGGATACATATGATTCATACGATTATGAACTGAGATAATTCTCCAAGCAAAATTTCACATGAAGGACCCGATAAAAATTGCTCCAAATCACAGAAATACGTTTTCTCAATAAATAAACTAGTTTTCTGAGGTAAAATCTAGAAGAACGAAAAATATATACACAAATTACAATGTACAGAGTAAAATGGATTCATGTGATTACAAATTGAGATAATTCTCATGGCAGAATTTCACGCGAATGAGTTCGATAAAAGTTGCTCCAAATCACAGAAATACATTTTCTGAACAAACTAAACTAGTTTCTGAGGTAAGAGCTCAAAGAGTAAAAAATATAAAAACAAATAGTAAAATGGTTAGATATGATTCGCACGATTACGAAAAGCAGAATTTCATGTGAAAGACCAATTGCTCCAAATCACTCAAGCAGACAAACTGAACTCGAATTTTCGAGGTAAATCTAGAAAAACAAAAAATGTACAAACAAATCATAATGAATAAGAGTAAAATGGATATATATGATTCATATGATTATGAAAAACATAATTCACGCAAAGGACCTGAACTGCTTGAGAAAAATTGCTCCAAATCACTTATTCAGACAAACTGAACTCGATTTTTCAATGTAGAATCTAAAGAACAAAAAATGCACAATCAAATTATAATGAACAGTGTAAAATGGATACATATGATTCATACGATTATGCAAAACAGAATTTCACATGAAGGACCCGAATTGCTTCGATTTTGCGAGGTAAAATCTAGAAGAACGAAAAATGTACAAAAAAAATCATAATGAATAAGCGTAAAATGGATATATATGATTCATACAGTTATGAAAAACATAATTTCACGCAAAGGACCCTAACTGCTTGATAAAAATTGCTCCAGATCACTTAAGCAGAAAAACTAAATTCAATTTCCGAGGTAAAGTCTAGAAGAACCAAAGTGTAAAAACAAATTACAGTGACTAGAGTAAAATGGATACATATGATTCATACAACTACGAAAAGCAGAATTTCACGCGGAGGTCCCAAACTGTTTGATATAATTTCTCCAAAGCACTTACGCAGACTAACTGAACTTGATTTGTTAAAGTGAAATGTAGAACAGAAAAATGTAGAAACGAATTTATTGTGAATGGAGCAAAATGGATACATATGATTCAAACGGTTACGAAAAGCAGAATTTCAGAAGAAGGACCCAAACTGCTTGATAAAAATTGCTCGGAATCACTTATGCAGACAAACTGAACTTGATTGTTTGAGGTAAACGAAAATATAAAAACAAATTATAACCAGATGATTAGCAAAGCAGGATTTCACGCGAAGGACCTAAACTGTTTGATAAAAATTGCTCCAAATTTCTAGTGAATAGAATAAAACGCATACATACGATTCATACGATTACGAAAGCAGAATTTCACACGAAGGACTCAAACTACTTGATAAAAATGGCTCAAAATCACTTACGCAGACAAACTGAA
Organism: Solanum aculeatissimum; assembly: GCA_038996855.1. NCBI lineage: Eukaryota > Viridiplantae > Streptophyta > Magnoliopsida > Solanales > Solanaceae > Solanum > Solanum aculeatissimum. The sequence continues at coordinate 15,261 of JBCEWC010006969.1, read as the reverse complement.
CTCGAGTTTTCCAGGTAAATGCTAGAAGAGCGGAAAACGTAAAAAAAAAAGAGTTTATAATGAGCAGCGCAAACTGGATACATATGATTCATACGATTATGAAAAGCAGAATTTCACGCGAAGGACCCAAACTGTTTGATCAAAACTTCTCCAAAATCACTTGTGCAGACAAACTGAACTCAATTTTCCGAGGTAAATCTAGAAGAACGAAAAATGTAAAACAAATTTTATAGTGTGGAGTTAAATTGATATACATATGATTCATACGATTATGAAAAGCAGAATTTCACGAAAACGACCCAAACTGTTTGATAAAAACTGCTCCAAATCACCTAAACTGAACTCGGTTTTTTGAAGTAAAATCTAGAAGAACGAAAAATGTACAAACAAATTACAATGAACAGCGTAAAATGGATACATATGATTCATACGATTACGAAAGCAGAATTTCTCACGAAGAACACAAACTGGCTGACAAAAATTGCGCCAAATCACTTCTGACGACAAACTGAACTCGAGTTTTCGAGATAAAATCTAGAAGAACGAAAAATATATAAAAAACAAATTCATACTCAACACTTAACAGAGTTAAATGAACTCGAGATTTGTAAATTCAGTGCAAAAATGTTCGCTCTCACAGATAAAAATAACGATGAGGAAGCTCAAATTTACCTTGAAAATGGAGCTTTCAGCTGCGAACGAAAACTCTGCAAATGAAATTGGTGTTGCTGCAGAGATGAATTGAATATAAATAGGCGGGGGTGGGGCGTACTGTACTCTAGTGTGCGCCGTGTGCGTAATGAATGATGGGCACTCCACTAACACGTTCGCAGCGAATAAGCCAATTAATTAGTTGGTTGCATCATTTGGGTAACCATTCCATTACGAAAGCCGCCACGATGGATGAACAAAATCTCTCCGTCTCATTTTATGTGGTATCATTTAATTCGATTATATGACATCATTTAATTCGATATAAAATTTAGGAAAATAATGAATATTTTGATATTTTTGATATAAAACTTTATTTGATTATGAATTTTTTTATAATATAATTTCCGATCAATTTTTCACAAAATCTTTATAGAACCATCTATAAAGATCCAGGGAAGAAATTGGATAGGTTCGTCCCACATTCTTGTTTTTAACTTTGAAATTGGTCTACTTCGATTCTTATGATTTTAGTGTCAAATAACCGTATAAACGTTGTGGATCCATTTTTGGACTATAAATAAAGGCGAATTTAAAATTTCTATTATAGAGAAGCACCAATAAAAAAAAGGAAAAAAAATAAAATTTAAGAAAGGAATGAATAATTTTGAAATTTGTGGTGTTTACACATTTGATAGTAGCTATATACGAAGAAGAATCTAGGATTTTTAGTATATGAATGCACCGTTAAAAAAAGAAAAAAAGGCATTATGTGAAAATTCATCTATACAACACTTAACCTTCCTATAGTATAAGTGTTAGTTTATATTATAGTAGTAATTTTAAGAAATAGATATATGAAATATATAGTATACAAAGTGGCCACAAGTTCATATACCCCTATACTTTAGTTATAAATTCATTTTCACTATAAATTATTTTATTAAAAATAAAAAAGAAAGTTAAAATTAAATTATTTTTAATTTACAAAAAAACAACATATATTATAAGAATAACGTAAATGCTATAAATTTGTAGAATTTTGGCGATGGACTACCTTATCTAGGATCGTAAATATTAACGGGGCGGGAATTGAAGGGGGGATCCCTCTACCCCTGTGTTTATCTCCTATCAAGTATGCTCCTCAGACATAGACTACATACAGAGTGTGGGACTGAGTCTTCTGAATGAGAAAAAAGAAAGTGCTTATATCTCAAATTTTTTTATCTCTTAAAATAGAAATAACGTTTATGTAAACTTTATATCAGACTTTTTTTACTCCTCAAATTATTATTTTTATTATTAAATATTAAATCCACCCAAATGACTAGAAGCCATCACACATTGACATTGGCACTAAAAGTGTGCATTAAGCTCCAAGCAAGTCGCACGGTTCACACTCAAATCATTCCGTTTGTACGGTATCAAGAAAGTGGATATTGGGAAGAATAAAATTTTCGGAAGGTAGGTAGAGAGATTAATTTTGAGAAATAATTCTTGACTTAATTATGTGTTGTAATTCAAAGTAGTTATGAAAGAAAAAAATATGGCAGTGAAGGAAACTTATCAATTAATTAATAAGGAAAAGAGTTCAATTACAACATTCAGAAAAAGAACAATAATAACAACATAATAATGTGATAACTAAAACACAATATACAACACCTGAGCAAAAGCAAGACAATACATGTATACGACTAATACTATGACAGGTGCTCTATTGAACTTCCACCAAGTCTAATCCCATAAAAAAGGCAAGACAAAACTCAATATCTTATCTTGATCGAACCTTTAACAATTTTGCTATCTATTAGATTTTTGTTAGAATGTCAAAATAATGGTGAAAGGCAAAAAATTTAAAATAAAAAAAGGGTAAACTTTATTTCGATACTTATACTAAATCAATAAATATATGATATTTATGTGTTTACACTTTACACATACTTTATTCGTCAATCTCTACTTGTTCACTATATTAAGTTTGAGATGTCTAACATACTTATCTAATTAATAAAAACAATGAAAATTTTACTATTTTCTGTCTCGTGTTACTAAATAATATTCATTTTTTAATGTTAGATGATTTATATTTAATAAGAATAATTTGATAAAATTATTTCTATCATTTATAGTTTCTTCATCCGTACGCCAAATTAATTATTGTTTAATTTCATCAGTTTCTTGGTCAAAGTTCTCACATATATTGGCAAACAAATCTGTCAACGACATTATGTATGTTTGAATTCAAAGTCAAGAAAAGATTTTGTTTGAATTCTATGTATAATGTAATAATTATTTTTATGTACATAATTACATATAATAGTAAATGTTAAGTAAATTTTTGTAGCTTTTTTATATGTTTACTTTTTTTTATATTTAAAATTAAATTTATTTCGTGAAAAATACTTACTTTGTTACATTGAATGCATTGTTCTTTTCGACTTTATAGAGATTAGTTTTGCCTACAATATAATTAAGATGGTTTTTCAATTATAGTTATATATTACAGGAGAGAGGTGAGCAAAATCGAGAGAGGGAGGAGAAAAGCGAACAAGATTGAGAGAGTGAGGAAAGAGGCGAGCAAGATCGAGAGAGAGTTGAGAGAGACGAATTGTATATGTATATTTGTCAAATGTGTATATATGTCTAATAATTGTATATGTGTAACTTGATATACATATATATTTGTATATTTGGCAAAATGAGATTGAGAGAGGAGAGCGAGATCGAGAGAGGAGAGCGAGATCGAGAGAGGCGAGCGAGAGAGGGTAGAGAGTGGAGAGAGGCGACTTGTATATGTATATCTGTTGAATTGAATACGTATATCTATCAAATAATTGTATATATGCAATTGGTATATATATGTATTTGTATATTTGACAAGAGATTATAGAGAGATTGCAGAGAGAGAGGAGAGAGGCGGGAGAGAAGAAGAGAGGAGAGAAAAAATATCAATAAAATCCTAACTATAGTTATAAATTATAATTTTTTTCAAATTATAGTGGTATATTGTAAATATATATTATATGTTTACTTTGTTACATAATTTTACCCTTATAATCATTCACAAACAATGAAAATTAATTTAATTATTCAAAAATATTAACTGTTAATTCCTTAAAACTGACTAAACCCACTAATTACCACTTCTCCCACCCATGACCCACTAATTAATTAACTGTAATTATTTAACTAATTAATTCCAACTATATATAATCACACAAAAGTAAACTCGAACAAAGAACTATTTAGCACCTAATTAAGTTCATCCTTAGCTTTTAAAATACTTAATTAAGCTCAAATTATTTTCCAAGTTATGGCTACTAATTTTGAGGTCCCGCTCTATCGAATTAACGTGTTCGTTCTCTCTCTTGTTGTTACGTTCATGTTCGTTGCAAACATCTTCGTGTCATCTTTTCAGTTTCGAGTTGGTGGTGAAATTGGTTGGATTAAACCAATTGGTAATGAATCTGAGACGTATAACGAATGGGCTGCTAGAAATCGATTTCATGTTGGAGATACTCTTTGTAAGTTTTATTTATTCATCTTTTTAACTAATATTAATAATTTCGTGAATATTCTATGTAACGTTCCTGTCAAAACATTTTCTAAGGGGAAGTTGTACATTTGCATGTTTAGCCAATAATATTTACATTTGCTAATCAATATATATATATATATATACATATATATATATGTATATTATACATATTTTGATTATTTTAATGTTATTTTTATTTTTATTTTTATTTTTACAGATTTTAAGTACAAAGGTGACTCGGTACTTGAAGTAACACCGGCTAATTATCTCAACTGCAACACAACAAGCCCAATTGCCAAATTTGAAAATGGAGAGACAGTTTACAAACTTAGCCATTCTGGCTTCTTTCATTTCATAAGTGGCCAGAAAAATAATTGCAAATTTGGCCAAAGAATCATTATTCGTGTAATGCACCCGGCTGAAATTTCTTCGCCGGCGTCTGCGCCGGAGATTTCACCGGCGCCGGGTGTTGGTGGTGGTGGTGATGATGGTGGAGATGGGTGGGATTCAGACTTCTTAGGTCCACAAGTGATTAATTCCACAACTGCTCTTTCTGTTTTCTCATATTTTGTTACTGCTCTCGGGGGTATTATGGTCTTTCTATATTTGCTCGTGTAGAAAAATTTATATAGCCTTCTTCATGTTTTAGATTTATTTTTATGTTTTTTTTTAAAAAAAAAAGTTTGATTTAGTTGTAGTTTCTCTATTTGATTGAAATTTTATTGACATTGTAGGAAGTTTGAATTCGTTATATATTATGTTGTAAGTTTAAATTATGTGTATTGTTGGTGTACATTATTTTGGAGATTAACAAACAAAATTAATTATATTCTTTTTAACATCTACAAATGTTTATAACTTCTTTTTATTTTTATCAGATAATTCGCATAATTATTTTTGTCTGTATATATTATAGAAATATCAAATTCAGATATGAGACATATAAATAATTAGTTTAGAACCTATTAACTCCAAAAAAATTAAACCTCAAACTCATAAGTTTGAAATCTCAAACTTCGATAAAAGATTTTGAAGTTGTTGGAGGAAAAAAAGGCAAAAAAGGAAAGAAAGAATATTTTATTTTTAGTAGTAGAAATATTTTAGATTTTGAGTTAAACTAAAATTTCATACAGCGAGATCTCATGTGGTGTATCGTAGTCACATGGCTAATATCTTATTAACTTTTGCCAATTACGTAAATATAAAAATTTTATCTCTTATTAAATAGCGGTTTTAAATCACATATTACTTATTTCTTCCGGACCAAGCAATTTACTCATACAATATGGTTAATAATGTAGTATTATTGGTCTTAATAATAATGCATTTTTAAGAGTTTTGCCAAGTAATCTACATATTTATTTTATTTCCTTAAGAGTAAGAATGAATGTCCCAATTTGATAGAAAAAAATCCACATTCTTTTATCATATTACGATCGAAGTGACTGTTAACGATATTTTCTGTACTTATTACTATGCAGGTATAGAAGTCTATCGAGAAATCTACATACTGATTACCTCCCCTTAACTCCAACTAATTCAATTAAAAAAATAATATGTTGATATAGATTTATACCTAACAAACATTTTTAATAAAGAAAAATGTACCATGTTATTATTTTGGTAAAAGAATTAGAAAATAAATAAAGATATAAGTTGTGAATTTAAGAAGAGGTAGTAAATACAAATTTTCGTCCAAACAAAGTAATCTTTAAAACTTTCTAAAAATCTAATTCCATACAAATTGGACAGCTTAAAACCTTGCTTTGCTTTTTCATACAAGATTAGAGGTGATTCTGGGAAAAAGTCGAACCACAATGAATCAATTTTATGTTATCTTATTTTATAGTTTTGTGAAAAGTTTATTTTTATATGATGATAATTTTATCAATCGACTATGCTTTTTAATGATACGGTTGTACGGACAACATTGAAAGAAAATACTAAATATTTTTTGTTTTGCTAAAATAAACAAGTAAATGTTATATATATATTTAATATATAAAGAACAAATAAAAATAAACGGAGGGACTAGATAATGTAAAAATATTTATATATAATTTAATCACTAAAAAGTACGTATTTTGAATATCTAGTATACGCTACCTGAGTCGCATCCACAAGAAGTAGTTGGCACATAAAATGTGACGAACAATGTTATATTAGCGGTCCTAGTTTTGCCAATAGGGATGGTAATGGAGGAGTGAGGCGGGTTAAACTCAATCCACTTGAAATTGCAGTAAAGATAACAATGTACAAAGTACAAAAATTTATATACACAGTACTTCCACCCAAAAAAGACTAAATACTCAACAAACCCGAAAATCCGACCGACCCAACCCGACTGCAGATTTTACCTCAGTAAAAAAGAAAGTAACAGTAGAAATGAACATAAAAAGGCAGGTGGAGGCTTCAACACTATAGTACTTTTTGTCTATCCATGAATAATTTGTACAAAGTTCAATATTTCACCAGGCGTTATCGTGCGTTGTTCTTGGAAAATCATTTACAGGTCATAAGCATGGAGTTGATAACATGCATTATCAGCCGAATGGTTGAATGTTCCGCAGGGGTGGTGGTAGGGAGAGTCCGATGATGGTTTACTATTTGATATACTTGCTCAAAGATAGGTCGTCCATGCACTACAATCAACGGGTCTGTTGGATTTATGGCGGATAGCACATCGCTCATCCAGGATAATTTTCGCGATGTCTCCTTGGTAATATCACAGGCCAACTGCTGAAGAAGTGAAAGAAGTACACCTTGACTCAACGGGAGAGGATTCATCGACAAGATACCCGATAGATCAACCTGGTAGAAGGCACAAAGAAACCATTAGGATGGAAGGAAACAAAAATTACTTCAAGAATGCACCAAAATGTTTGGCCTTGTCGCCAATGAAGCGAGAAAGCCCAAGGTTCATGCCCTGGCAGTAACAAAAGTTATGTTGCTCGAACTCTTTGAAAATAATGACAGGAATGCGTCAGATCCTCCAAAAGTAGGGCCTTTTTTTAGGATCCGACACAGATGTGACAACATTTTTGGAGAATCTGTGCAACATATATAGGTTTACAAAACACACTACTAGTTGATAGATGGCTAGGTAGCAGATACCAAAACTGGTTGCCCAAGATGTCAAATGCAATAAACAAGGAAATCAGGACTCACCAAAATCTAAAATGATCCATTAGATTTAAGGACCTTTTAATTGAATAGTGACTCCGATTCAATTTGTTCATCTTACTTTCCTTCTCAGTCTGTTTCAAAAAGTTAAGCAACTCTTCAATTTTAACTTTCCACGTGGCATATCTAAGACCACAAGTTTAAAGGGAATTTTGTTACATTCTACATCTCTTAAGTTTAAGCAAGATTCAAAAATCTTTTTTTACTTTCTTAAACTCCGTGTCAAGTCAAAACCTGACAAACAAATTAAAACCGAGGAAGTTAAAAGCTAAGAAATCAAGACTCACCAAAATTTGAAATGATCCATTTACATACAAGAACTTTTTAATTGAATAATGTTAGTTACTAGTCAATTTGCATTTTCGAACATCAACATTTGGATGGGAATCCAAACCAGCTCAAAGGATAAGAGGTGAAACATTTGCCTAGTACAAGGAATAGTGTTCCATACAGCAGACCTAAACTACCCGATATTTTAACCCTATCCATAAACAAGTGATAAAGAGCAAACAGTATACCTGCAAACATAACCACGAAACAATAGACACATCACTTCTATGCAAGGCTGCAATGAATGCCTCCTCGTACTTGCGCTCCGCCAACAATCTAGATAACTCTTTGATCGGATCAACAGGAGCCTCAAGCTATTATAAAAGATAGTTTGAAACAGAATGAAAAGGACTCAAGTCTGAAAGAAGAATACACGTAGCTAACAATTATTCTTAGTAAAACGTAATTTAAGGGATTAGAAAGAACCTTCTCATGCAGCAATGGTCCATTACTCATGTGGCTAACCAGTGAATTTGATGACTTGGAATTTGCTCCAGAAACTGCAAGTGTAAGCAACTTCTTTTGACCATCAGCTAGCTCTCCACTCAATGTTTGAGTCATCAATGATGCAGAATTAATGGCATCCTGAAAATTAATTCAAGTGAGTGCTTTTTAAAGATAAGAGAACTCAAATGCATATGCTATTCCAAAGAGAGTATAAACTCAACCATTATAAATGGTAATCAGTATATCCAAGAAAAGTTAACATTTGACACTCATTGCAAAAAAATTTCATATATACAACTATAATAGATATACAACAGAAACCACTATACACTGGGTATGTTGTACGACGAATTATCCATTCAATTATATCACCAGTGAAATGTTGAGAGTTACATCACCAAGTGAAACCTCCATAAACATATACCAAAGGTAAAATCTCTATTTCTTTTTCTATTTGAGAACAAAAAAAGTAAAACATCTTTTTACGAGTAATTACAGCTTTAAAATAAAAAATGGGAGTAACAACCAAAAGAAGAATACCCCCACACAATCTCATGACATCAATCTATACTAATAGAGTTTGTCACTCACTATCCTATGTGGCTGAAGCACCACTAAATCTCTCGACAAATGAGATCGACATGTATCACTCAGTGATCTTGAAAGCAATGACACAAATTCCAACACAACACGTGCCTAAGTCCCTCATATATATAGTCAAGCGATTAGCCCCCACCCCCAAACACAAGTATTCCCTAGAAGACAGTGGGTAATGTTCCTTGTGATGCTAAATTCATGTACTCAATAGAGCATATGTAAACCTGCTTCCAGACCCTTATACAGAGAATACAAATATTCACCTCTGCTCTCCAATTTAACATTTAATTACAAGGATAAATGTCAATGTTGCTCTCTATTTAAGTAGTGATACGGAAGCATGATAATCAACTTGTAAGAAAAAGCATGAATATCAACTTTCTTATTAAAACAGAACATGTAACATCAACACACCTCCGCGCACACAGTAACACACACACACACACACATATTGTCTCATTTTTCCAAGAGAAAATAGTTAATATGGATTTTGTTAACATGCCTAGAGAACACAGCATGAGTTAAACAGCTACTCATGTGTGGCCTGAGCTTCAGGTAGATTCCATTGTTCCATTTTGACTTCTTTAATTAGAAAACTAATACTCGCTCTATTACACTTTGTTTGACTCAGCAGTCAGCACAAAGTTTAACAAAGGAAAGATTTTAAAAACTTGTTGTCTTAATAATTTCATAACATTTGTGAAGCTATTACACCTATAAAATTTTGTTAGTATTAACTAAGGAATCATAGAAATGTGTCATTCTTTTTGAAATGGATTAATAAGGAAAAAGTGCCAAACAAAATGGAATGGAGGTAGTAGAACGGATGGTCTGATGGGAAGGAATAAGAAAGTAGGTTGATAGTGCAACAAATAATTGATAATCAGCGTAGAAAGAAAATTCAGCACAGGTCATGGAAGGAACACAATAGCTCTCATTCCAGAGCATCATTATAATATAAGTTAGATAAATTAAAAAAGGAACTGTCCTACCTGAAATTAGCAAGAAAATAAAAGGGAAAATCATCTAAAACCACTGTCAGAAGCCCTACCTTTAAAGCATGTGCTAACGGTGAATGCATGGACTCAAATTGTTGACAAGCAGCAGCAGTGTGTTCAGCAAATCCCTTCTGAAACGTTAAATCTACTTGCTCAAACATTGCCTTGCATGACATCTCAAAGGCAGGGATCACGGAACCTTCCATTGTAGATTTCAAAGCTTCCTGCAGGACAGTTAGAATGTCATTGTGTACGTAGCACCCAACATTAATTTGAAAACCGAAGCGTCCAGGAGAAGGAGCACAATGAAGACAGCAGAAAAGAAAAATAGCAGGTTGAGATGTTCAGGAAGCAAATTCAAAGAGTTACTATGCTTGTAAGAAGGAAATCTAGCAATCTAGCGTTGCGGGGGAGTCACCAAAACATAAGTGAATAGACAAGGTTGAGAAATGTCTTTGTACCCACACTGAGTGGCATTAACTAAATAGTAATTGTCTGCTCATGCTCCTCACCTGAAGAGCGTGCTTGCCAGAGGTCTGGAATTGGGCTTGAATTTGCCTAGCAACGGAAGCTTCAAGTTTGGAGCTAACTGTTTTCTCTAGTTGGTTCACTGCCTTGTCACTAACTCCTTTCTGCACCATACACATTCCGCCATTGACAAAAAAAAATCATTTTTTAAAAAAAATTGCAGATTTCGATTATATTAACCTGGAAGGCTTCGGAAATAGCAGTTGATACAGTTTTCTCAATGGTAGGGACAATACTGCGCGTGATGGCTTGTCCAACAGCTGCCAGTTCTTTCTTCATTATTTTTTCAATTAACCCTGGCATATCCTTGTTAAAGCAGTTAGATATCAAATTGCTTATTTGTTGAGTACGATCACGAAGTAATTTCTCTTGTTTTGAACTCTCTTCTTGGAAACGGGCCCATAAAGCATCAGAATTGGCCTTGACAGCCTTCTCCATGCTCCGTCCCAGGGCAGCCTCAAGTCTTCTTCCTTCTTTGGTAACTGGAACAGCAACCATCATACCCATCTGCTTTTGAGTTTCTTTTTGCATATTAAGAACCTAAGAAGGCACAGCATTTAGAGAAAATGGAAACAAGAATAGTATAAGAGAAAAACAATATGATAATGTTACTAAGATGATAAAACTGCAGGAAGCGTAATTTCCAACATTCTTTAATGTTTCATCAATGCTAGACAAAAAAACGGTTGGACAAAGAGTTCTCCCACATAATAAATACTCTGTTTTATTTTACGTGACACCCTTTCCTTTTTATTCCGTTCCAAGAAGAATGTCATCTTACTATAATTAGAAATATTCTAACTTTAAAATTCCCCTTTTTACCCTTAATGAATGATTTACAACCACATAAATATCTAAGGACTGTTTTAGACCACAAGTTTCAAAAGTCTTTTTTTCTTAAACACCGTGCCAAGTCAACGGTGCCAGATAAAATGGGACAGAGAGTATATGTAAAAGAATCTGCTTCCATCACTTGAGAAGTTTGAACGTTAAAATAACAGAATTCTCTTAAAATAGTTTCACAAATAATTAGATGTGAAAGAGACCTAGATGGCAGAGCTTGACTGAAAATAGCTCAATAAATTTCAGAAGAGAAATCTCTGAGGGCCAATGGCGCATGGTTTGAAACTCAAGTGGATAATGGACTCGTGCCCTTCTACCCTTCTCCACTAAACCAGTGTTTGAGCTCATGAAATATGCCTAACCGACACAACATGCGCTGCATTCTCACCACTAAACTAAAAACCCTTGGGCAAATTCCAGGAGGGAAAATTATCAGGGCAAGGACCAATTAACCAATTAACAGAGAGAAAAATTCTCAACGGGCTGCAGAAAAAAGCAGCCACAAGCGGCATATCAAGGGAAAATGGATAAATGGATCACCATCCATAATAGAAAAGTAGCAGTGGAACTTCAAAGTAATGGCAACCATCTAAATATATGATTAAAATAGTAACCTGTAATTTGAAATACTAACAACTGACTAAAAGCATCATAAATTAAAATAATAACAGGAATATTAAGAACACTAAAGTTTTTATACATTTATGCACACAGTCCCTTGAGTAAAAGCAGGCACCTGATTTAGCTTCTCATGCATGGACAAAATTTGTGAGACTGCAGCTTCCATAGAAGCGTTACTTGAGCTGACACCACCCTCGTTGGAATCAGATGACTTGAAAGAACCAGGTGAGGATGAAGCTGGGTCAAATCCTTGAGTGTTCTTTGCCTTCTGTTTTTTCCCTTTGGCACTAGGAGCTGGAGGTTGATGAGCAGAAACTTGCACATTTGAGTCTAAATTATTCCCAGAGATCTCCTTCACAGAGTCACGATCTTCTTCAGGGGCAGTTGACGTTTGGATCAGCTGCTCAGTTCCAGAAGCCCCATCAAAGTGCCTAGATTCATCAACAATATAGGTTTCGGGCGATAAGGCACAGCATTCTCGAGCCATTTCTATTCCAAGATCAGATGCCTGAGAGCAAAAGGGTTTCTCCTTGGTTTCTGACGCAAAAGTATGAAGTTCTTCTTGAGAGCCAATATCAGTTTTTTGACTGAATCTTGTTTCACCAACAACCTTAACCTCCACCTCCACATTGGGGGCCTCCTTGTTGATTAAAACATCCTGGATACTCAATTGTCCCTCACTTTTATGTTCATTAACATTGTTTAACTCAGAAGATGAGTTAGCCATCAATATCTCTGAAGGAGTCACCAGATGAGTAGGGTGCTTGAATTTAATTGTAGTACTAATACCCGAAGAACCATCATCACGCGAAACTTCATTTTCATTTTTTATTGGGTCACCATCCGACAAAGCAAGGCCAGTCAAGTTTGGATGAGTGGTATCCATTTGCCTGTCAACTGAATATTCAATAGCTTTAGGATCCCCAAAATGGTCATTGACAGAGGGACCAGGCTCAGAGCTGTTTGATATGCTTCTGAAGCCAGAAAGTTTTTTAGCCAACTCAGGACTCAAAGGCGGTGGTGATGTAAACTGAGACATATTACTATCAGTAGTTATGCTGGGTAAACTAGCTGATTTAGATTCCACGATGGAAGAAGCAAATTCCCCAGAAGTGGCCAATGCACTGTTTGCATCAGTCGTAAGAGGTCTAGCTGTAGCTACAATCTCTGTGGCACTCTCATTCACTAAAGATTTGGGTGCAGAACTATTTAAAGGAAACTCCATTTGTTTACTACCAGGAGGATCAACAGGAGCATATCCTTCACTACTAGCAGCATCACGTGAAACACTAGATTCCGTCCTTTCGAAGCCCACGGCATTCTCCATGGGAGGTGGCAAGCATTGGGATAAGTCCAAAGCATACTGCTGAATAGCCTGAGTCTGTACACAGTACACCTGAACAATCTGTTCACCATGAGGCAGTAAATCACTTGTTCCAGTGAAACTCAAAATTGGCATTGTAACGATAAATTCAGCTATGTAATCCATATGGGTTGCCATTGGGTTCAGACCGTACTCCAGATGAACAGCATATATGGCATTCTTTTTTGCATTCGCTAGTAAGAGCAGACCTGCTTGAGATAAGGCTACAACTTGGTTAAAAAATGTCTCTTCAGCACAAGATTCAGCAGAACTCTTCAATTCCAATGTTTGTAGACAGTGCCATGATTCAGCATCACTAGGAAGCAACCAGCCTTCTTCACTTGCTGAGACCCATATCTTCATTTCCCGATTAAGTAAACCCTGTATACCTTTGACTGGTTACATGTGAAGAACTAAACGCTAGAAACAACCAAGACACAAACTTATAGAGAAAAATAAACCAACTTCTGAGTGTGTAGCAATTAGTCTCCTAAAGCATGATCCCTTTAGAAAAACACAGATTATTCCTCAAAGCAGAGATCTTATTCTATCAAAAGATGCTTGCAACGAACTATATTAGCACATACCCCAGTGATGAGTATGATGTGGTCTGGGCGGTCTGGAGCAGCCAGGAAGATGGCTGAATGAACAGGATTACCATCATGAGGCCGGAGAATTGCAATTGGTTGAGGCTTCCGGTCTTCCCAAATCTTTATCTGTAAAACAAGATTCAAGAGCAACCAACCTTATTTATCGAAGTAGGAGATAAATCAATAGTTCATCATCAGATCACTTTTTTCCCTTTCACAGGACACAAACCACATCCTTTCTCTTTTTGTTTTGACTTCAGAGCTTAACAATAACAAGATTCAACGGTGAAGAATGCATCTATTCTATATTAAAAGCACGAAGGTCTTTAATAATGTTGTTTGAACTTTTTACCTTCATTAAAATATTTCTCTTTAGACAAAATCGTTTTCATCATTGTTTATTTTATTTACTATATTTTAAATTATTATTTAATTATTTTTCAGAATACTTAATTGTATAGCCACATAATAAGGAGAAGGAGTCCTAAATAATTAGTCAATGAGGTTGTCTACATGAAGGAGAAGAAATTCTATCATAAATAAAAAGTTTACACAAAATAGAAGTAGACGTAAGAATCCTTCATTTAGGGTGTGTTACAAGAATAAATTGATATAAAAAATGAGAGTATTCTTCATCTCTTATTGGTGTGAAGTTGTTAAACAATTAATGTTGAAGCTGTTAAATTAATCAATTTGACTCTATATTAATCTTTTTTTTTAAATTATTTCCATCTTATAAAGTAAATTTAATTTAACAACTTTAATACTGATTATTTCTTGCCTTGACTATAAATTAATTGTCGTGAACTTTTTATAATTCGGGGTTAAATGAATTTTTCAATAGCTTATCATACTTTAAGGTCTCATTTGTTTTCATTAAGATTAAGACGCTTGAATCTAAATGCACATTTGTTTTCATACTTTAAGGTCTCATTTGCTTTCACTAAGATTAAGACGTTTGAGTCTAAATGCACATTTGGATATTAAGATGTGCATTATAATTTAGAGGTCTGAATCTAAATATTCACATGTTGCGATAAAACTTAAATACTAAATAGTTAAGACGTTGTTTTCTCAACATCTAATGTGTAAAATTTTCATAAGAATACAATGTGATTGTGTGTATCGATTTGAGATGGTGTTGACTGATGATGGTGATTGTGGGTAGTATCTTATGGTATAACAATACAAAGTATATTTTCATAAATCAATATTTACTACATTTATTTTTTTCTCCTTTAACTGTTATGCAATGGTGAATTGTCACGTTCCTCTTATATTTTAAGTTAGTTATTAAAAAATTTCTATTTATATGATATAACAAACACACAAGAATGTTGTTCTTTTTATATATATCTTAGGAGTATTACTATTAGTACATGCAATACACACATGCAGAGCACTTAGCAGGTACACTAAACTAGTAAACCTAAAACTATGCAAGTATTAAAGAAGAAACCATCAGTTACAGTATGCATTGCCCACTTCCTCATACTCCCTCCGTCCAACTTTACTTGGCCCCTATACTATTTTAGGATGTCCAACAATACTTGTCCAGTTTATGAAATC
>JBCEWC010006968.1:0-22148 GCA_038996855.1 Solanum aculeatissimum | reverse complement strand
TTCAACATAGTTCTTACTTAATTAAAATCATGCTTTCATAATTCATAAATAGTCATCATAGCTTTCATGAAGCCTCATAGCACAAGAATAGTCCATTTACTTTGCTTCATCATAGTGTGAGTAGACATTCCCACCTTAACTTCATCATGAACATTTAGGGTTTTCATCACCCTCTTTATCATAGCATCGTCATTGTCATTATCATAGCATCATCATTGTCAACATGCTTTTACATACTTGAAATTATAATCATGAAACTTCATAACTTTAACATAAGACACCAGGGGTAAGTGTGACTCATGAGCATTGAGTCAAAATCATGCATGTGGATAGAATTCATAGAGTAAAACATGCATAAAAATAATATGGATCATTAGTAAAGGAACCCACATCAAATCATTAAGCCCTAATCATGTATACTTTGAAATCATACACTTTTCCTTGAGAATCAGTTACATCATAAAATTTATCATAATTAATGCATAAGTAGTCTTAAGCATCACGTAGAAATCATAATCCATGCATTAGGAATCATAGATTAAAAGCCCATAAGAAATCATCATGAAACTTTGATAAAATGAAGGTTTAGGATTGGGCTTCATGGATGAAACTAATCCATGAATGAAGCCCTACATACCTCAAGTACAATACTTAAAAAGTGAGATGAGAAATCTAGAAAAATCCTTGGTCAACCTTCAAGCTTTAGCTTCAACGGAACCTTTGACTTAGAGAGAGAAAAATTGGAAACCTTTGAGAGAAGTTTGAGGATTAAAGTATTTGAATGAAATAGGAATGGTTATTATAGGTACTAGGTAAGTTAGGGTAGTTAAGAGCTTCAAAATGACATTGTTTAGGACTTAGAAATATTGGAAAAGTAAAAAATACTCTTCATTACAAACTACCGAAGTCATCCATGAGACCCCTCTTACAGGCCATGGAATAACTGTAGACTATGGTGTCACAAAAGTTAAGCTACCGGAATTGCTGCTTCCAATCCATGAATACGTAGATGATTCGTAGAAACACATACACACCACAGAGTCCTTCGTAGGATAAGTCCATACTTAGAAAATATTTAGGTTCCTCTGGGCCTCTTTCTATGAGACCACTCTACGGGTCGTAGACAATTCAATAGCTCGTTTGTTACCTTGTAAGTCAAGTTCCATAATCCCTTCAATTTTTGCACTTTTCTTAAGTAGTTACCACGAGATCACCTATGACCCGAGAATTATTTTATGGGTCATAGATGGGATCGTAAAGTCAAACTTTTAGGGATTTTCTACCTTTTATTCCTTTTTTTAGGCTTATAAACATGAAGGGTGTTACAATATCTCCCCCTTAGGGATCATTCATCTTCGAATGAGACAAAATAACGCTTGAATAGAGTAGAGATATGGTCATCATCATAGAAAAAATGCAAAAATGAAACATAATCATCATTTCCGTAAAATCATCAAATTTATGCATTAAATATCATTCAAAAATAGTTGCATGATCATGCATATATGCAACTTAGCAAGAGTTACGCATTCTTGAGAATTTCAAAGGAACAAATCATATTAAGTACCTTAAACTTGAGTAGAAGGAAAGAGATAAGGGTATCGATTCATCATATCCACCGTAGTCTCCCAAGTAGCACTTTCACTTTGTTTATCCATAACACCTTGACGGATACAACCTCTTTGTTCCTTAATTTCTTTACTTGTCGATCCAAGATCTCAATCGGTACTTCTTCATAAGTCACATTTTCCTCGATAGTCACATACTTCAATAGGACAATAGAATTAGGATCACCCATGCATTTTCTTAGAATAGAAATGTGGAACACCAGATGAAACATAGCTAATTCCATAGGCAAATCTAGTTCATATGCTACCTTTTAGATTTTTTTCACTATATCGTAAGTTCCCACTTAACTAGTACTCGATTTTTCTTTTTTGCCAAAATGCATAGCTCCTTTCATCGGGAAAACTTTCAAATATACTCAATCAACTTCATTAAGCTCTAATTCTCTTCTTCTTACATCGACATATGACTTTTGGCGACTTTGGACAGCCTTCAATTTTTCTCTTATGACTTTCACCTTTTCCAAAACATCAAGTACCAAATCTATTCTGATTAAGGACATCTCTCCCATTTCAAATCATCCCATCAGTGACCTATACCGCCTACCATATAATGCTTCAAACACAGCCATATCAATACTTGAATGAAAACTATTATTGTAGGCAAATCAAATAAGAGGTAGTGATCATCCCAACTTCCTTTGAAATCAAGCATGCAAGCTCTCAACATGTCCTCCAAGGTTTGTATTGTTCTTTTCGCTTGTCCGTCCGTTTGAGGATGAAATGCGACACTTAGATTTACTTTCGTACCAAGACACCTTTGAAATGATTTCCAAAAATGAAAAGTGAATTGAGTACCTCTATCCGATATAATAGACAATGGCACCCCATGTAAATTTACCAACTCATGGATATAGACCTTAGCATAATTTTCAGCACCATAAGAAGTCTTCAGCGGTAAAAAGTGGGCTTTTTTCTCATTCTATCCACAATCACCCATATCGAGTAAAATTTCTTTCTAGTCTTTGGGAAACCTATAACAAAGTCCATATTCACTTCTTCCCATTTCTAAGTAGGTAGTTTAATTTCTTAGGTTAAACCATCAGGCTTTTGATATTCGACCTTCACTTGTGGACAATTGACACATTTCATTACATACCTTGCTAAGTCCTTCCTCATACCAGTGCACCAATACACTTCTCTTAAATCTGTATACATCTAGTGAATCCTAGATGAATAGAGTACTTAGAATTATGGGCTTTATCAAGTATCTTTTCCCTTAGTCCATCTACATCGAATACACACAATCATCCTTGATAACGCAATACTCCATCTCCTCCTCGTGAAAAGATTTCTACCTTCTTATCAACCACTAACTTCTTAGACTCAATCAATGAAGGATCTATATCTTTCTTTGCCTTAACTTCTTCACTCAAAGATGATTCTGCCCCATTTGGCATCAATAACTCACCATTAAATTATTCACTCTCACACCCAAATAAGATAAATGGTGCAATTCCTTCACCAACTCTTTATTACCACTCTCAACGTGTGCCATACTACCCATAGATACTTTACTCAATGCATCGACCATAATATTAGCTTTACCGGAGTGATACATCACACTCATGCCATAGTCTTTCAAGAGTTCCAACCATCTCTCTTGCCTTAGATTAAGATCCATTTGGCTAAACACATATTGTAAGCTCTTATGGTTAGTGAATACATCAACATATAATCCATAGAGGTAGTGTAACCAAATATTTAATGCAAATACAACAACCAATAACTAAGTATCGTGTGTCGGATAGTTCATTTTGTGCACCTTTAACTGTCTTGAAGCATAAAAAATGACCTTCCCATGTTGCATCAATACACAATCCAAGCCTATATGTGAGTTATCACAATACACCACAAAACCTTTTGAACAATCTAGCAATTTCAAAATAGGAGCCGAGGTGAGATGATCCTTCAACAATTAGAAGCTCCTTTCACATTCCTCGGACCATTGAAATTTAACATTTTTCTGGTCAACCTAGTCAATGGAGAAGCAATGTAGGAAATCCTTTAACAAACCTTGTATAGTAACCAGCCAAGCCCAAGAAGCTTCTAATGCCAGGTGGAGACAATGGTCTAGGTCAATTCTTCATCGCCTTTGTTTTCTTTAGGTCAACTCTAACACCATCACTTGAAATAATGTGACAAATAAAATCCACTTCTCTTATCCAAAATTAACACTTGGTAAACTTGGCAAAGAGTTGCTTACCCCTCAATGTTTGAAACACAAACCTCAATGGTCTTTATGATCCTTCACATTCAATGAATAAACCAATTGTAACAACCCAAATTTTTTTGAAAACTACTTATGGTTGGTATTGTATAATGTTATACTGGTCATGGTTGAGTTTTGGTAGCCACGGGTTAAGTTTAAGTGGCCGAATGCAAAATGGATCATTTGGTGGCCTAGAGAGGACGTTTGGACAGTACACTTTGAGATAGAATAACTTTTAATGTGGGTTAAAATGAGTGGACTGCTACATGTCAAATTGAATCTCATTGAGTTAGCTTTGCAATGCAACTGGTTTCACGCAATTAGGAGTTTGTATGAAAATGTTATGGGTGAAACAGTGGGACTGCCTGAAATTCGGAAGACATTGGAGATAGGTCCTGAAAATGTCCCAAGGCAAGGAACATGGACCGTGTGAGAGTCCCTGGTCTGTGTGGGGATCCGTTCCATGGTCCAGTGACCTGGGGGTGTCCAAGATCCACCTCAAAACCTAAGGCATGGCTCACAGACCACCCCACGGTCCGTGAAACCTTGTACGACCCGTCAAGTGGTCCGTTGAGTGGGGCAGTGTATTGGCCAATGCTGAGGGTTGATTTATGGGACACGTGTTGATCCACAGACCATTATACGGTCCATGTGAAGCCACATGGCCTGTGAGTCCCCTTGTCAAGTGGTCCAGAAAGTCCTCTGAGAGTTCGCGTTGAAATTTTGGCTAAGTGTTGGTTGATGGTGCCTTGTACGGTATGTGTGACATGTTCACAGGCACTGTAGCTCCTTCATGTCACTCTGCTTGGCAGTTAAAATTCCATTTGATTAATGGTAATTTTGTGATTTAATTAATTCCAAGGCCCCTTTTAGGTATACTAAAGTCTCCTAAACCCCTAAATCAAGACCCAAACCCTTATTCATCCATTCTAAGCCTCCTTTATACACTTTGAGAATTCTAAAATCCTCTTGACCTCCATTGAAGAAAGAATGAAGAGATTTGGGGAAGATAACCTTTACTAGTTTGACTTTGCAATTGCTTTGGTGAATTCAAGGTATGTGGGATTTGATTCAAGGATTCTCTTCCATCTTTGAAGACCCAAGAACCCTAACCTTTAAATTATGATTTCCAGTTTCTTCATATTATGGGTTCTTCGATTATTGATGTAGTTTAGTGTTGGGATTTATGTGTTGCAGTTTTTAGGTAAATTAAACATGTTTTAAGCTTGAATTTTATGAATGGTTATGGAATTTCTTGAAGAATCAAAATTTATGTCCCTCTTATGATTTAATTAGGCATGGGTAACTTGAATTATGCTTTATTTGTGGGTTTTTATATGATTTATGAAGAATTACCTTTCAAATTGTAAAATTAAGTTTGAATTCCATTACCCATGTTCTTGTTCCTCATTCATGGCATATGCATGGATTATTGACATGTTACAACTCTTGATGAAAATCATGTTTTGAAATGTTATTTTAAAGGCTTGTGATTACATGGTCTCTCCGTTATGGCTCTTTGAGCATATTGGGTGCTTGCACCAACATTGACATGTTTTGAATGCTTGATACGATAAGCTATGTAGATGAGCTACTCTTACTGCATTGACATGGAATGATCATGAAATGTTTTGTAAATTCATGATGGCCTTTGGCCTAATCATGAACATGACTTTGAACTATAGTTTGCTTTGACAAATGATGCATGCTTTGAAAACTAATGTAAGTCTCCCGATTTAATGTTGCATATATATATTCGTATTCCGGTGGGATAAGACTTAGTACCGAGGTATTGGAGGTGGGTGGACTATCTCGACAGGGTCCATACTCCTTTTCGTCAAACCATGTGCCACCATGGGATTTCTCCCTATA
Organism: Solanum aculeatissimum; assembly: GCA_038996855.1. NCBI lineage: Eukaryota > Viridiplantae > Streptophyta > Magnoliopsida > Solanales > Solanaceae > Solanum > Solanum aculeatissimum. Next base: position 16,439 of record JBCEWC010006968.1, on the reverse strand, counting down.
TGGGATGACTTGCATGTTTCCCCTTGTTTCAAGGGTGATTAGGGTACTACTTGGCAAGTAGTCTGGATCCGGTTAGTGGCTTGCTCGGGTCCTCTATGTTTTCGGTTGAGTTCACATCCCCCCTTTATATTGATCATATGATTGCATCTCATGCATCATGGCATAACATCTTGTTATGTTACTCTTGGGCTACATACATTCATTTCGTATGACTTGTCTCCTTGCCTTGTTGCTTGGTCATACTATATTGTCATATGTATTGCATGCCCGCATACTTAGTGCTTATTGGTGCTAACCCATATACGTTTTCTATATGTTCTAAACATGTAGGGGCCGGAGATGATATCTATAATCTATCGGACGACGCTTGATCACTTTGTTGAAGACTTTACTAGTGCTGAGCCATTTTGTTCAAGAGCAATAGCCACCATTTATTCTATCTATTTTATGTAATAATATTTACTTCCTTATGTCTTGAGAGTGAGCCTCAAATTTGTCGAGGCCCCGCTCATTCATGTAGAGGCTTGTTGGTCCATTCTAGACTTTTGTACGATGACTTGCTATGTTAAATATTTGGTTATGTAAAACGATGCTATTTCAATTTGGTTATGATAATGCTATCTTATTATGCTTATGACTTGTATGATGGGTATTGTGAATGACTATGTGCTTATGTAAAAAGTCCTATAATCTCGATGTGCCCCCATAGTGGAATCCTATTTCCCCTTTTTCTTAGAGATTATTGCTACGTTCTATGTGTATACATGCTTGTCGTATTCCTATCATTGTCCCCATAGCTTGAGTTCCATGTCCCAAATCCCTTAGAGCGTATGTGTTAAGTGTTTAGCTTCCGCGCTTTCGAACCGATGATGTGTGTAATCATGCTATGATGGCTTGATCAAGGGCCTTCAGGTTCTTCCTCGCCATGTCACATCTAGGTCCCTATTCGGGTCGTGACAAAGATTGTATCAGAGCCTTAGGTTTGTAATGATCCTCGGAGTCCAACATGCCGCGTCGATTAGAGTCTTGTTCATGTGTGTGATGCACACCATGTCTATGAACAAGGGGTTATGACGACATCTTTAGGAATTGTCTCATTTCGTTTCATCCTTATGTCGTGCCATGAGATCTTATGATGAGTCTCTAAACTTTGGTATTATCGTTCTTCCAAAAAATGCCTCCAAGAAGAGCTCACCTTCCCCGTCTGGCTCCGGAAATTGAGAAAATGGCTCCTCGGTCACCGGTTGAGGAACAGGTATCCCATGTCGAGTTTCACAATGTTGTCTCTATATTGGTCCAAGTTATGGCCAACCAAGCTCGGCCCGTCAACCCCACCAATGTCACCACTCCGGCTTCAAGGGTGAGGGACGTCACTCATATGAACCCCTCAGAGTTCTATGGTTCTAAGGCCGATGAGGATGCCCAAGAGTTCGTGGATGATCTTACTAAGGTATTGTCATTTATGGGGGTTAATTTGGAGGAAAAGACAGAGTTGGCGACTTACCAACTCAAGTATGTAGCACAAGTTTGGTATGGTCAATGGCTTATGGAGAGGGTATTGGATGTGAAGCTAGGATTAGAAGAATTTAAAGCTGTTTTTCTTGACCGGTTCTTGCCACTTGAGCTTAGGGAAGCTAAGATGACCGAATTTATCAACCTTCGTCAAGGCTCTATTACCGTGAGGGACTATGCCCTCAAGTTCACCAAACTCTCCATGTATGCTCCTACATTTGTTTCGGATCCCCGTGCAAGAATGCACAAGTTCATATCGGGTGTGTCGGATTTGGTTGTGAAGGAGTGTTGGACGACAATGTTTATTAAGGAGATGAATATTTCGAGACTCATGACCTATACCGAACAAATAAAGGGTGAAAAGTTGAAAGAGAGAAGGGTGCATGAGGCGAAGAGGGCCCGACTTGATGGTGGGTTCTGAAATGTCAAGGGTGGTGGATTTGACGGTTTCCAACAAGGCCAAGGTTCTAATGTGAAGCTTTCTACTAAAGTGCCTCCTCCTAAGGCACCAGCTGGGGTTGCTCCCCGGTTTCCTCTATGTGTTCATTGCGAGAAACATCACGTGGGTGATTGTAGGAAGCTCTCAGGTGCCTGCTATGGGTGTGGTAGCTTGGACCACAAAGTCTTAAATTATCCAAAGAGTGTGAAAAAGGACCAAGTTGCTCTCAGTGGTCAAGGGCCACCAAAGGCTCCAGTTGGAGGTGCTCCAAGGAACAACCAGGTTTTTGCTCTCCAAGCCCGCCAATAAGTGGAGGAAGCTCCGGATATTATCACGGGTATGTTAAAAATCTTTAACTTTAATGCATATGCTTTACTTGATGTGGGTGCCAATTTATCTTTTGTGACTCCTTTGTTGGCTACTAAATTTGGTGTGAGTTTTGAAATCTTGAGGGAACCTTATTCTGTGTATACTCCTGTGGGTGATTTTATTGTGGCTCGGAAGGAGTATAGGGGTTGTCCCGTGTCGGTGTTGCATAAGGTGTTTCTTGGTGATCTTGTAGAATTTGAAATGCATGATTTTGATGTAATTCTTGGGATGGATTGGTTGCATGCATCATATGCTTCTATTGATTGTAGAACTAGGCGGGTTAAGTTTCAAGTCCCTAATGAACCGGTGTTAGAGTGGAAGGGTGAAAATTACGTAGTTAAGGGTAGGTTTATTTCCTATCTTAAGGCCCGGAAAATGATTGGGAAAGGGTGTATATATCACATTGTTCGGGTTAGAGATGTAGAAGGTGAATCCCCTAGGCTTGAATCGATTCCGGTAGTGAAAAAGTTCCCCGATGTGTTTCCGAAGGATTTGCCGAGCATCCCTCCCGATAGAGAGGTGGATTTTGGTATAGAACTTCGGGTTATATTGATCATAGGATTGCATCTCATGCATCATGGCATAGCATCTTGTTATGTTCCTTTTTGGCTACGTGCATTCCTTTCATATCACTTGTCCCTTTGCCATGTTGCTTTGTCATACTATATTGTGATATGCATTGGGTGCCCGCATACTTAAGCTTAATGGTGCTAATCCATATCCTTGTTCTACATGTTCTAACCATGTAGAGACCGGAGACGATATCTACATTCTATCGGACGACATGCTTGATCACTTTGTTGAAGACTTTACTAGTGGTGAGCCCTTTTGTTCAAGGGAAATAGCCACCGTCTATTCTATCTATTTTATGTTATGTTATTTACTTCCTTATGTCTTGAGGGTGAACCTAAAATTTTTCGAGGTCCCGCTCATTCATGTAGAGGCTTGTTGGTCCGTTCTAGACTCTTGTACGATGACTTGCTATGTAAATATTTGGTTATGTAAAACGATGCTATTTCGATTTGGTTATGATAATGCTATCTTATTATGCTTATGACTTGTATGATGGGTATTGTGAATGACTATGTGCTTATGTGGAAAGTCCCATAATCCTGGTGTGCCCCTATAGTGGAATCCTATTTCCCCTTTGTCTTAGAGATTATTTCTACGTGCTATGTGTATACATGCTTGTCCCATTCCCGTTATTGTCCCCATATCTTGAGTTCCAAGTCCCAAATCCCTTAGAGCGTATGTGTTATGTGTTTGGCTTCCGCGATTTCGAACCAATGATGTGTGTAATGATGTTATGATGGCTTGATCGAGGGCCTTCGAGTTCTCCTTCGCCATGTCACATCTCGGCCCCTATCCGGGTCGTGACACCAATATATAATCTATGAACACCACCACAAACATATCCAAAAATGGTTTGAAGATCATGTTCATAAAATCCATAAAAGTAGTAAGGGAATTTGTTAGTCCAAAAGAGAAAATCAAAAATTTAAAATGACCATACTGGGTTTTAAATGTTGTTTTTGTAATATCATCATTCTTCACCCTGAACTGGTGGTATTTGGACCAAAGATCAATCTTAGAGAAATATCTTACACCTTAAAGTTGATCAAATAGGTCATCAATCCTTGGAAGTGGATACTTGTTTTTGATGGTTACCTTATTCAATTGCCTATAATCCACATACATCCGAAGTGAACCATACTCCTTCCTTACAAACAATATGGGAGCACCCCATGGTGACATACTAGGCCTTATGAACCCTTTATTAAGCAAATCCTTTAATTTCTCCTTCAATTCTTTCAATTTCACCAGGGCTATACGGTGTGGAGGTATAGAGATAGGTTGGGTGTTGAACAAAAGATCAATACCAAAATCAATTTCCCTAATGGGAGGAAGACCGGGTAAGTCATCATGAAAGACATCAGGAAACTCATTTACTATGGAGACCGAATCAAAAGGAGGAACATGAGACTCAATATCTATGCCTCAGACAACATGATATAGACAACCTTTAGAGACCACTTTCATGGCTTTCATATAAGAGACAAACTTTCCTTTGAACATAGAATTAGTTTCCTTGCATTCAAGAATAGGCTCATTAGGAACTTGGAATGTGACCTTATGGGTCCTATAATCGATAGAAGAATAAGATGTATGCAACCAACCCATACCAAGAATAACATCAAAATCGTTCATGTCTAGCTCAACTAGATCACATGGAAAGACTTTATGCAAGACTGACACAGGACACATTCTATAAACTTTCTTGGCAAGGATTGACTCACCAATAAGAGTATAAATAGAATAAGGATCTAGCAACACTTCTGGAAGCACATCAAATTTCATGGAAACATAAGGAGTAACAAAATACATATTGGCACTAGGGTCAAGCAAGGTATACATATCATGATTAAGACTTTTAACATATAGGTAACCACACCAGGAGCCTCATCAACTTCTTGTCTAAAATGAAAAGCATAGAATCGATTACCACAGGGACCAGCACCATGAGCTTGGGCACCTTGTTGCACTTGCCCTTTTTGAGCCACTTGACCTTATGGATGACCTCCCTTACCCTTGTTAGCTATATTGGGACAGTCAACAATCTTGTGTCTTACCTTTCCATAACTGAAACATATATTGGTACCTTTTAAGCATTCACCAATATGATTCCTCTCACATTTAGGGCACCTAGGAGGAATGGCACCACCTCTCGAAACATCTTCTTAAGTCTTGGAATTGACCCCTTTCTCTTTGTCTATATTTTGAGTAGCACCCTTTGAAGACCCTTATCCCTGTTGGAATTGTCCACCACCAGATTTACTATATGAGAACCCTTTATCATGACGAGCTCTCTTGACTCCCATGACCTCATTTTTTGCACTTTCTCACTTTCCACTTGTTCGGCATATATCATAAGCCTAGAGATATCCATTTTCTTGACAAGCATGACATCCTTACATTCCATTTTCACCAAGTCAGACACATCCAAAATGAACTTGTTCATATGAGCCCTTGAATCAACTACCAAGGGCAGAGCAAACTTAGATAATTTATTGAACTTGAGAGCATATTCCCTAACATTGATATCCCCTTGCTTCAAACTCATAAACTCTATCACCTTAGCTTCTCGTAGTTTAATTAGAAAGAAACAATCCAAAAATGTGGCTTTGAACACCTCCCAATCAATGACTCCTTCATCAACCCTCTCAGACTTCCATTGAGGGTACTAAACTTGAGAAACACCCTTAAGTTGGTATGTCACCAAGCCGACCATCTCCTCAGAAGACACTGCCATAAATTCTGCTATCTTATAGATCTCATCAACAAACTCTTGTGGATCCTCATTAACCTTTCAACTATGGAACTCTGAGGGATTCATTCTGGAAAAATCTCTTATCCTTGATTCTGGAGTGAGAGTCTTAGGAGAAGCAGTTGCCTGGGCCAATAATGTGGTTATGGTTCTAAGTTCATCATTAGACACCAGTTCCACCTGACGGACTTGAGAAACTTATAGAGCCGAAGGAACTTGGTTTGCATCAACATTGCTTCCCCTTGGCAATATAGCACGTTATGGAGCCATTTTTGAAAACACCAAGGGACAATCATTAGAATACGGATGCTTTGAAGGCATGACATAGAGTACAAAAGAAGTAAAGTTTTCCCTAAGATGTCTCATAGATTACTATTCATAGATATGGCGTGCTTCACACCAATGAATAAGACTTTACTCGATGCAACGTGTTGGAATCCCTAGGATGCTTTCAAACCTTGTACTCTGATACCACTTTTTATCACAATCCAAACCTAGGGCCCAACCACAATACGCCGAATGTGATACTCGAAGACATCCCATCCAAGCCTAGTGTTCATATTATAAGGTAAAATATCATACATAAGAGAATAAGTAAGCAGGAGAATATAGAAGTAAAATGTCATAGTTACCTTAAGGAATATATATCCATCCATAGTCCAAAACATACCTCTACATCATAGATCTTGGCAGGGTTTAAAACATAGCTCACTAACTCACCCTCAAGATGTACATCGACAAATGAAAGATAAAGTATCAACATAAAAAAAAACATCATAAGGCTCGTTCCCAAAGCAAGGGAACTCACCAACAAGTCTTCAAACTCATTATTTGAAAACTAGCCATGAAATGGAATGACCTCCTCATTGTCCGTCCCTGCATGATTGGGTCATGTAGATAAAAATGCACGTGTTAGTACGTAGAATGCGCTAAGTATATAGGTATTCAATGAAATAAAGGGCATCACAAAAATATCAATATGCATAATCACCATTAATAGAATAAGGGTACAATATGCATGAGTGTGCAAGTTTAAAGATCATATGAAGAAGCATCATAAAAATCCATTTATAATCATTACATACATATGTGGGAATAGGACCATAATCAATATTCATAAGACCATATGGACTATTATACGAAATCCTGATGTTCACTCTCATTGAGTTAAGAAGAGTCTACTTTGCCAAGGTAAAATCTATTCTTACTCTGTAGGTTCTATCCTAGCACGACGAGAACCATCATTTGACCCCACCCTTTATGTTCTATCCTTTCATGGTGAGTTCCCATTAGAAGCTATATGGATCCATTAGCAGAATTTTAGGGCACAAAACATGAGCATCATTCCTATGGTGGAACATAGTTATGAGACTATGGTATCTACCAAAACCCTCTCGATGCTAAGTCATATCCCACAAAATACTTTAAATTATGCATATATATATATATTGAACATAGTTCATACTTCATTAGAATCATGCTTTTATAATTCGTAAATAGTCCTCATAGCTTTCATAAAACATCATATCATAAGAATAGTCCATTTACTTTGCTTTCATCATAGTATGGGTAGACATTCCCACCTTAACTTCATCATGAATATTTATGATTTTCATCACCCTCTTCATCATAGAATCATCATTGTCATTATTATAATATCATCATTGTTATAAAATAAGCTTTTACATACATGAAATCATAATCTTGAAACTTCATAGCTTTATCATAACAGAGTAGAGGGCTAAATGTGGGCTCGCGAGAATTGAGTCAAAATCATGCAATTGAATAGAATTCATAGATTAAAACATGTATAAAAATCAATTTGGATCATTAGTAAAGGAACCCACATCAAATCATTAAGCCCTAATCGTGCATACTTTGAAAATCATTTACATCATAAAATTCATCATAATTCATGCATAAGTAGTCTTAATTATCAAGTAGAAATCATAATTCATGTATTTGGAATCATAACTTAAAAGCCCAGAAAAAATCATCATGAAATTTTGATCAACAGAAGATTTTGGATTGGGCTTCATGAATGAAACTAATCCACGAATGAATCCCTACATACCTCAAGTAGAATCCTTAAATATTGAGGTGAGAAATCTAGAAATATCCTTGGTCAACCTTCAAGCTTTAGCTTCAATGGAACCCTTGACTTAGATAGAGACAAATTAGAAACCTTTGAGAGAAGTTTGAGAATTAAAGTCTTTAAATGAATTAGGAATAATTCTTATAGGTACAAGATCGGTTAGGGTAGCTAAGAGGACCAAACAGACACAGTTTAGGACTTAGAAGGATTGGACAAGTTAAAAACACCCTTCTCTAAAACTTGTCGAAGTCATCCACAAGACCCCTATTACGGGACGTGGAATGAATTACGACTCGTAAAATATCTCGTAGACTAGAGTGCCACAAAAGTGATGCTACTGAAATTATTATTTTCAATACCCGAATACACAGTTGGCTCGTAGAACCACATACGAGCTGTAGAATCCTTATTATGGTAAGTCCATACTTAGAAAATATTTAGGTTCCTCTAGGCCTCTTTCTATGAGACCACTATATGGGCCATAGATAATTCCACAGCTCGTCTGCTACCATGTAAGTCAAGTTCCAGAATTCCTTTGATTTTCCACTTTTCCTTAGCAATTATCACGAGGTCACCTATGACATGTGGATTATTTTATAGGCCTTAGATGGGCTTGTAAAGTCAAACTTTCAGGGATTTTCTCTCTTCACTTTGTTTTTCAAGATTATAAACATAAGGGTTGTTACAGTTATATCTCTTATGGTCTATGTAACATCTAATGAGCCGTAGAGTCTCTTCTTGAAAATAGGGTAAAAAACTTAGTTTGGCATGTCTATGACCCATAAAATATAGTAAGGACCATACACCTAGTCATAGAACCCAATTACTAAAAGTCCAAATTGTTCTGAAGGGTTTAACTCTATGGACTCCTTTATTGTTTGTAAAAATTTATATAGACTGTGCATGGATTTGTAAATCACAATTGGTATAAATTTTAAAGTTTCATTCTACAAACCACTTTACGATCTATACAATTTTTCACAAACCTTACAATTCTTCCATCTTGTCTAAGTTCAATTTTTTGGCCTCTGAATCTCCATCTACGGAAACATTTTATGAGTTATAAAACTAACTACAACCAGTAGTTCCTCTCCGTGGTTCTAAAGTTTGAATATAAAAATTTTCAAATAGATTCCATGAGCATCCTTTACGACTTGTGAATTTATTTATGGCTTATGAAAAGGATTTGTGGCTCCTGCATGTGCAATCTATTTAAACTTTTGATTCCAACTTTTAGAGATATTATACTCCCTTACCTAGCCTCCACCTCAAAGTTCTTTTGGTTCTAAGTCAAATTTCTATGAAACGGATAAAATAAATTATCAAGTCATAACACGTGAAAAGCAAATAATTAACTATCAGTCTGTTTCATAATCATTGAGTAGCTCATTAAATAATGATTCATATAATGTGAGAAAATCTTTCAATTTATGAATTCATACATTGTTGAGAAAATCTTCCATCATAATTCATTTATGAGAAATCCTTTCACACTTATTCATACTTTCTTAAAACATCCTTTGAACGTAATTCATTATCTACATAAAATATGCATAAAATATTCATCAAAACATGATCATAGTTCACAATGAAAATTACGATATAATGCAAGGGTTCATATGAAATCAACTTAAAATAATGTATTTTAGTAAATTCATGTATGATAAGTAAAATAATGTCAATTGAATCATAAATGAAAGAATTCATGAAGAATTACATAAATCTAAATAAAATTGAGAAGAATTAATATTTGGAGAGTTGAAATCCTTTTGTATCTATGGATGAAAAGGATCCATGAATAAACCCACATATAGCCATAAAATTGGAGAAAAAAACATTGAAGCTTGAGAACTCTAATTCACCTTGAGAGAATACTTGGAGAACAAGACTTGAGAGCTTTTGAGGTTTGGAGAACATGAGTGGAAATGCATTAGTTGTAAGGACTTGGACTTTGGAAAACCTTATCTGTGCGAAGTACACTGATTTTAAGCTTATTTTAGGTAGTTTATGATCATCATGATTCTCCTTTATCTAGCCATGTTCAATGGGATTCCATTGGCTAAGCCTTTCATAAAAACCGTTAGAGGAGTCAACTTTAAATGGTCATATATCTTAGAACAAGAAGAACTGGGTAGTCTAAAACCTATAAAACTGAAGATATTTGAGTTAGCTTTCCAACGAATCTAGTTTCACCAAATTCTGAGTTTGGATCGAGAAGTTATGCCTGTTGTTTTAAAGTCCATCTGTACAAGGATTGTGTTATGTTTTTGGCAAAGGCAGGCTACCAGGAGACCATTTATGGGCCGTGCAGCTTTATATGGTCTGTGTGTAGGTCTCGTTTGAACTCTCATTAGTCTTGGTGTGGTGTTTCGTGAAGGTGTCATCCTAAGGAATGATTCTATATATAAGGTTACCATTTTGGATCTTGCGTCACTTGGACGGATACCAAAATGACCCGTATGGCTTGTGACGGATCATGAGGCCTTCAGTAGGTGCCAAACTTGTCTAGAGTTTGACTAAGGCCAGCACCACGGACCACTACACGGTCCGTGGTCCTTCACATAACCCATGGTGGTCCTTCACGAGACCCTGTCAATCTTTTAATGCTTGTTTCATTAATGGTTCATTTGTAATTTTGTCTATTTTCTAAGGTTGTTTATGAATTTCTATGTCATTCTAAACATCTAAAATGACCTATACTCCTCTATTCTCATTCAATTCATTTCACTTTGATTATTCAAATTCTCTCTTCTAAGAACTCCTCTCAAGTGTGCCTTTGATGAGTTAGCTTGGATCCTAAGGAAGTGTATTTTTATCTAATAAATTTCACCTTGTTTCTCCTAAAATACTAAGGTATGTGGGATTTATTCATGGTCCCTTTCAACCATGAAAACCCCAAACTCTTCTCACTTCTAATTTATGGATTTTCAACCTTACTTGAATATGAGTCTTTAAAATTAGTATTGATTTTATTAAATTGAAGTGTGAGCTGTATTTATATGATAATGTTAAAGTGATTTAACTTCAATTATGATGAATTGAATTGGCATTAAGAAGGTCCAATTATGAATGTCCCTTTAAGCTTTAAATCTATGCATGGGTGATGTCTTCTATGCTTTAATTGTTGATTTAATTGCGGATTTCATGTGGATTCTGCCTAATATTAGTTTTAACATATGAATTCTAATTGTCCATGCTATCTCATAATCATTCATGATGTTTACATACATGATCATTAGTTTTTATGAAGTATTTAATATGGGTTAAGCCCAATTGACATTATGACTATGATTTTGAACAAGTATGGGTTATGACAAGAATGTGATCACATAAATTTCTATGTTGTAGCTCTTTGAGAAATTATGGGTGTTTACACCAATATGATTGTGAATGAATTAGCTACTCTTATGCATGAAGTAATGAAATGAAGTATGATTTGGCCTTGAACCCAAGCATATGTGATTATGAAACGGTTTGACTTCTTAGTCCAAGTATGCATAATTATAAAATATAATTTGGCCTTTAATCCTAAATGTGCATGGTTATTATTTGAAAAGATTTATGTTTCATTTTCTAGCATGTATATGTATATGTATATGTATTATCATGGAATGATGACTTAGCAACGAATGGCATTGAAGGTGTTAGGGCTATCCCTATGGGTCCTCTACAGTTCTCACTACCATGTGCCAAACATAGGTATATGTTATTCACCTTTTTAGGGAGGATTATTCCCCTCTTTGAGGGATTATTATTCCCCCATTTTAGGGATGGTTTATTCCCCTTTGATTAGGGATGGGGTTACCTTTGGCAAGTGGCCTATCGTTTTGCTTCGGTGTAGTATGAACATCAGGAATTCCATGTAATAGCTCGCATGATCTTATATGTCACTTACGGGCCCATTCTTGATATGTTAAACATTATAAAATTCATATATCATGGATTTCATAGCATATTGATACATTATTCTTTCTTATTTGTTTTCTATATATGTGTCCTTGTCATATAACATTGATTTACAGGTTAATATGTTCATATACATTTGCATGCCCACATACTTAGTACATTAAAATGTACTATAACATACTCTTTTGCCTACATGATCTAACCATGTAGGGACCAAAGACTATCATCTTCCACATCTTGATGGCTAGATTGATTCACAATAAGTTGCTTGTGGTGAGTCCTATCATACAAGGACAAGCCATCTTCTATCTACCTACTATGTTATGATATTTATGTATATACTTTGAGGATGAGTCTGGAACCAGTCTTGGACCCCACCCTAATCTATGCTTGACGCATTATTAGACAACATGAAGTCTTTCGTACGATTATACTATGTGTATACTTGAGATGATATGGTTACGTATTATGTATGGATGATATGACTGTGTGATGATGTATGGAAATGTGGAAAGTCCTAAGTCCCTTCTATCCCCATAGCTTGAGTCATCCTTATCCGTCCCTTAGTTTCATGTACTATGTTCTAGGTGAATCCATGCAAATCCCTGTGACGTCCCCTTAGCGTGAGTCATACTTACCCATCTGTAGAAGTATGTGTCTAATGAATATATTATTGTAACGATCCAAATTTTTTCAAACTTCATGATGGTTGGTCAAGGATAGTGTTAAACTTTTCATGGTTGAATTTTGGAAGACATGGGTTGAATTTAAGTGGCAGGATTCAAAACGGATCATTTGGTGAAGTTATGGGACTGATTGGGTAGTGTACTTTGAAGGATCATAACTTTTGGTATGGATTGAACTCTGTAGGCTGCAATATAATAAATTAAAGCTCTTTGATTTATCTTCGCAAATCAACTAGTTTCACTCAATTCGGAGTTTGTATGTGAAAGTTATGGCATAAACAGTGGGACTTCCCGTAATTGGAAGGACGCTGAGAACGAGGTTCTGGAAATGGGCTAAGGGACTTACCACGGAACATGTGGTGGTACATGGTCCATGGGGGTACTCGTGAGGTGGTTCAGTGAGCTCCTGGTGGCCAGGGTTCAAATCAAGGATCAAGTCAAGTCCCATGGACTACCCCACGGTCCGTGAGACACTTTACGGCCCGTGAGGGGTCCCGTAAAGTGGGAAAGAAAGTTGGCAAGGGTTCGGGGCTGGTCTATGAACCAAGTGATGCTCCACAGACCAGTACATGGTCCGTGTATAGATACACGGTCCGTGAGACCCCTCGTGAAGTGATCTAGAAAGTCCCTTGAGAGTTTAAGCCGAAGACGAGATCAAGTCAAGTTACACGGCCCGGTACACGGACCGTGTACCAGTATATGGCCATTGTAGCCTTTCGTGTGATGCTGTTTCAGTGAATTAGTCCATTCCATTAATGGTTAATTCACAATTTAATTAGATCTTATGCCCCTTTTAGGATTTCTAAGTCTCCTAAACCCCTTAAATCAAACCCTAATCCTCTTTCAACCATTCTAACACTCTTTAATCCATTTTGAAATTCTCTCAAACCTCTTGACCTCCATTGATGAAAGCTTGAAGAAATTTGGGGAAGATCATCCTTGTTGTGAAATCCTTCAATTCTCTTGGTTAATTTCAAGGTATGTTGGTTTGATTCATGGATTCCCTTTCATCCATGAAGACCCAAGAACCATCCTTTTTAATTTATGATTTTAAGTTTTCTTTAAGGTTGGGTTCTTTAAATTTTTAAGTATTTAATTGAATGGGATTGTATGTTGTAGAAATTAGGTGATTTAAAGTTGATTTAAGTTTTAATTATATGAAGATTGAATGGCTTTGATGATGATCAAGTAATGCATGTCCCCTTTACTCTTGATTTATGCATGGGTAGTATTTACATGGTGTTTTGAAGGTTGATTTAACTTGAATTCCTCATGAACTACTATTGATTTGAATTTAAAGTATGAATTCTAGTACCCATGCTATTTTCATTGTTACTCATGGCATTGCATTCATGATAATGAATAATTTTTATGAAAGTTTTGATGTGGGCTAAGCCCCAAACATGTTTATGACTACGATTTTGAACAAGTATGGGTTATGGCTAAGTTGTGATCACACGAAGTCTATGATATGGCTTTTTGAGCAACATGGGTGTTTACACCAATATGATTTGACAAGTATGACAAGTATGAAGCTACTCTTATGCATGAAGTTTGACATGAAAGTTTTTTGGCTTTTTAGCCAATGAAACATGATTATGAAATGTGTTTGACTCTTGTTAAGTTTGCATAAGAGTAATGGAAGTATGTTTGGCTTTTAAGCCTAAGTATGCAAGATTTAATATTCATGTGTCAAGTTTCCATTTTAAAAGCATGTATACGTATATGTATTCTTGTGGGATGATGACTTAGTACTGAGAAGGATTGGAGTAGTAAGTGGGCTATCCTCAAGGGTCCCACTCCTTTCCCGAAACTATGTGCCACCATAGGTTGCTACCAAAATGGGAGACCCATATGGTATGCTTTGATATGATATGATATGTTATATAAATCCTTCTGAAATGGGAGACCCGTAAGGAAGGTGGCCATCACACTGAAATGGAAGGCTCGTAAGGTGTGGTGTAGATTACCTTTGGGAAGTAATCTTATCCGATCCAATGGGAAGCTTCATTGGGAAAGTTCATGTTGTAGCTCACATGAGTTTGGATGTCGTTTATGGTTCCATCCCCTTTATATTATAAGCATTATGGCATTTCATGCATCGCGATTATCATGGAATATTGCTATATTATCCCTTCTTATATTCTCTTCTATGTATGTGCCCATGCCATGTAGGTTGTTATAGGTTCATGTGCATGTGCATTTACATGCCCGCATACTTAGTGCTTTATTGTGCTAACCTATACTCTTGTCTATGTTCTAACCATGTAGGTACCGACGACGACCTCTATCTACCTTTGTACGATGAGTGATTCTCTTGAAGCTATTTGCTTGTGGTGAGCCCTTTGTCCAAGGGCAATACCTACTTTCCTCTCCCTTGTATTGTTTACTTTCTTTTTTCATGTATTAAGGGTGATCCCCAAACTATGTCGAGGCCCCGCTCTTTCTCTGTAGAGGCAATGCTGGACATACTATGCTCTTGCACACTGTATTATGCTTATTTTGGGTTGTTATGAAAATTGGGATTATGCTATGGAAATGATGGTTTGATTATGCTTATGATTATGTTATGGGATTGTGAATGTTGGGAATGTGCTTATGTGAAAAGTCCCCTAACCCGGAATGCCCCTATAGCTTGAGTCCTACTTACCATCCCCTTAGAAATACTTGTTATGTGCTATGTGATTCATGCTTATCCCTCCCCGGCAACATCCCCATAACTTGAGTCCAAAGCCCCATTCCCCCTAGAATTATGTGTTATGTGTTTATCTTCCACGCTTCCGAACCGATCATGTGTGTGATGATACTATGATGGCTTGATCGAGGACCTTCGGGTTCTCCTTTGCCATGTCACATCTACCCCCCGCTTTCAGGTCGTGACAAAGATAGTATAAGAGCCCTAGGTTTGTAAATGATCCTCGAAGTCCAACATGCCGCGTAACTTAGAGTCTCATTCATGGGTGTGATGCGCACCATATTTATGAGTGAGAGGCTATGATGACGTTTTAGGAAATTATCACTTCATTATCCCTTGTGTCATGCCTTGTATTATTTATGAGATTCCCTAAACTCTTAGTTCTATCGCACTTTCAGAACATGCCTCCCAGAAGAGCTCCCTTCCCTCATCAAGCTCCCGAGTTTGAGGAACAAGATCCTCGGGCACCGGTAGAGGAATAAGTATCTCATGCCGAGTTTAGAAATGTGGTATCTATGTTGGTCCAAGCTTTGAGCAACCAAGCCCGGCCAATCAATCCTGCAAATGTGGGTATTCCGGCCTCTAGGGTGAGGGATTTCACCCGGATGAACACTCTGGTGTTCTTTGGTTCAAAGGTGGAGGAAGATGCTCAAAAGTTTATTGTTGAACTCACTAAAGTTTTGACTATCATGGGAGTGAGATCGAAAGAGAAAGTTGAGTTGGCCGCTTATCAGTTGAAGGATGTGGCCCAAGTATGGTATGGCCAATGGTTGGTTGAACGGGTTGCGGATGTCAAAGTTGGATGGGAAGAGTTCAAAATAGATTTCCTTGATCGTTTCTTTCCACTTGAGCTTAGGGAAGCCAAAATGACCGAGTTCATCTATCGTCGGCAAGGTGGGATGATAGTGATGGACTATGCTCTAAAATTTACTAAGCTCTCCAAGTATGCTCCAAAGCTTGTATCCGATTCTCGTGCAAGAATGCACAAGTTTATTTCGGGTACTTTGGACTTGGTGGTGAAAGAGTGTAGGACCAAAATGCTCATTCGTGACATGGACATCTCTCGGCTTATGACATATGCCGAGCAAATTGAAGGTGAAAAGCTTAAGGAGAGAAGGGTTAGTGAAGCTAAGAGTGACTGATTTGATGGTGGGTTCTCCAACTCTAACGGTGGTGGTGGTATTGGCCGATTCCACCAAGGCCATGGTGTGAGACCCCGTGTTTCTCGTCTTTCATAATATGCATATTGTGGCATGTTGTATAAGGAATATATGAATCTGGATAGAACTTAGGGTTAATAAGGCTTCAAGTAGGTGGTAATATCAAGGGATTAATGTTTTAAGTCAAAGGAATTCCCTAAATGCATATTCGGGATTAGAGAGATGGCCCAAGTGGCACTTCACCCTTTTCGG